>JAVSCE010006033.1:0-22759 GCA_032199065.1 Smutsia gigantea | reverse complement strand
TCTCTTCTCTTCCCTCAACCAGACAATTCATTCTTGAGAATAGGGGAGCTTGTCTTTTGTTTCTCTCTAAGGGCCTAACACTTTGTTGGGTACACACCAGAGGTGCACTTGTATTCCCTAAGAGTTTGGCTGTCAGAACAAGGAATGAAGGCAGATACTGGGATTTAGCTACTAGAGGCACGATTCTGGTGCTTGAAATCAGACAAGCTCAACTCTCAGCTAACATGCAGAGCTGTGCTTCTTAAACTTTAATACAAATCACCTGGGGATCTTGCTAACAGGCAGATTCTGATTATATATAATGGGCTGGGGTGGGGCCTGTGAGCTTGCATTTGTAATAACTTCCCAAGTCATGCCTATGTTAGTAGTCTAGTAACCAAATGTTGAGGAGCAAGGATTTAAAGGCCCCCGCACCCCCACCTCCTTGACTTTTGCAGACTCCAGACTCCAGAATGATTGGGGACAACTAAGGGCCCTTCACTTAGTATAGCTAATGGAGAAGCTCAAGTTTAAATTATCTCTTGAAGATTTCCTGCCACCAGATTTGTTGAGGTACATTTGGACTGATGGCATCCAATCTGTGCCATCTGTTAAAAATTTTTCTTAGATGATTGTGGTTCTGTGTGGCTGGACTCAGAATAATCTATTTATTCTTATTTTATTTATTTTAATTTTTTATTAAGGTATTATTGATATAAACTCTTATGAAGGTTTCACAAGAAAAGCAATTACATTCACCCTTTTTATCGAGTCTTTCCCCATACTCCATTGCAGTCATTGTCCATCAGCATAGTAAGATGCCACAGAATCCCTATTTGTCTTCTCTGAGCTACACTGTTTTCCCCGTGACCCCCCACACCATGTGTACTAAACAAAATACCCGTCAATCCCCTTCTCCCTCCCTCCACACCCACCCTCCCACACCCCTCCCCTTTGGTAACCACTAGCCCCTTCATGGAGTCTGTGAGTCTGCTGCTATTTTGTTCCTTCAGTTTTGCTTCATTGTTATACTCCACAAATGAGGGAAATCATTTGGTGTTTGTCCTTCTCTGCCTGACTTATTTCACTGAGCATAATACCCTTTAGCTCCATCCATGTTGTTGCAAATGGTAGGATTTGTTTAATTCTTATGGCTGAATAGTATTCCATTGTATATATGTACCACCTCTTCTTTATCTATTCATCTACTGATGGACACTTAGGTTGCTTCCATATCTTGGCTATTGTAAATAGTGCTGCAATAAACATAGGGGTACATATGTCTTTTTGAAACTAGGCTCCTGCATTCTTAGGGCAAATTCCTAGGAGTGGAATTCCTGGGTCAAATGGAATTTCTATTTTTAGTTTCTGAGAGACCTCCATATTGCTTTCCACAATGGTTGAACTAGTTTACATTCCCACCAGCAGGGTAGGAGGGTTCCCCTTTCTCCGCATCCTTGTCAGTATTTGTTGTTCCTAGTCTTTTCTATGTTGGTCATCCTAACTGGTGTGAGATGATATCTCACTGTGGTTTTAATTTGCATTTCCTTCATAATTAGCGATGTGGAGCATCTTTTCATGTGCCTATTGGCCATCTGAATTTCTTCTTTGGAGAAATGTCTGTCTGTTCATATACTCCGCCCATTTTTTAATCAGGTTATTTGCTTTTAGGGTGTTGAGGTGTGTGAGTTCTTTATATATTTTGGATGTTAATTCCTTGTCGGATATGTTATTTACAAATATATTCTCCCAAACTGTAAGGATGCCTTTTTGTTCTGCTGATGGTGTCCTTTGCTGTACAGAAATTTTTAGTTTGATGTAGTCCCATGAGTTCATTTTTGCTTTTGTTTCCCTTGCTCGAGGAGATGCATTCAGGAAGAAGTTGCTCATATTCAGGAGATTTTTGCCTATGTTGTCTTCTAAGAGTTTTATGGTTTCATGACTTACATTCAAGTCTTTGATCCATTTTGAGTTTACTTTTGTGTATGGGGTTAAACAATAATCCAGTTTCATTCTCTTGCACGTAGCTCCCAAGTTTTGCCAACTCCAGCTGTTGAAGAGGCTGTCATTTCCCCATTGTATGTCTATGGCTCCTTTATCATATATTAATTGACCATATATGGTTGGGTTTATATCAGGGCTCTCTAGTCTGTTTCATTGGTCTATGGGTCTGTTCGTGTGCCAGTACCAAATTGTCTTGATTACTGTGGCTTTGTAGTAGAGCTTGAAGTTGGGGAGTGTAATCCCCCCAGCTCTATTCTTCTTTCTCAGGGTTGCTTTGGCTATTCGGGGTCTTTAGTGGTTCCATACGAATTTTAGAACTATTTGCTCTAGTTCATTGAAGAATGCTGTTGGTATTTTGATAGGAATTGCATTGAATCTGTAGATTGCTTTGGGCAGGATGGCCATTTTGACAATATTAATTCTTCCTATCCATGAGCACAGGATGTGTTTCCAATTATTGCTATCTTCTTTAATTTCTCTCATGAGTGTCTTGTAGTTTTCAGAGTATAGGTCTTTCACTTCCTTGGTTAGGTTTATTCCTAGGTATTTTATTTTTTTTGATGCAACTGTGAATGCAATTGTTTTCCTGATTTCTCTCTCTGCTGGTTTATTGTCAGTGTATAGGAATGCCACAGATTTCTGTTTATTAATTTTGAAGCCCGCAACTTTGCTGAGTTCAGATATTAGATCTAGTAGTTTTGGAGTGGATTTTTTAGGGTTTTTTATGTACAATATCATGTCATCTGCAAACAGGGACAGTTTGACTTCTTCCTTGCCAATCTGAATGCCTTTTATTTCTTTCTGTTGTCTGATTGCCATGGCTAGAACCACCAGTACTATGTTGAATAAAAGTGGGGAGAGTGGGCATCCTTGTCTTGTTCCCAATCTTAAGGGAAAAGCTTTCAGCTTCTTGCTGTTAAGTATAATGTTAGCGGTGGATTTGTCATATATGGCCTTTATTATGTTGAGGTACTCTCCCTCTATACCCATTTTGTTGAGAGTTTTTATAATGAATGGATGCTGAATTTTGTTGAATGCTTTTTCAGCATCTATGGAGATGATCATGTGGTTTTTGTCCTTCTTTTTGTTGATGTGGTGGATGATGTTGATGGATTTTTGAATGTTGTACCATCCCTGCATCCCTGGGATGAATCCCACTTGATCATGATGGATGATCTTTTTGGTGTATTTTTGAATTTGGTTTGCTAGTATTTTGTTGAGTATTTTTGCATGTATGTTCATCAGGGATATTGGTCTGTAATTTTCTTTTTTTGTGGTGTCTTTGCCTGGTTTTGGTATTAGAATGATGTTGCCCTCATAGAATGAGTTTGGGAGTATTCCCTCCTCATCTACTTTTTGGAAAACTTTAATGAGGATGGGTATTAGTTCTTCACTAAATGTTTGATAAAATTCAGCAGTGAAACCATCTTGTTCAGGGTTTTGTTCTTAGGTAGTTTTTTGATTACCAATTCAATTCCTTTGCCGGTAATTGGTCTATTCATATTTTCTGTTTCTACCTGGGTCAGCCTTGGAAGGTTGTATTTTTCTAGAAAGTTGTCCATTTCTTCTAGGTTATACAGTTTGTTAGCATATGATTTTTCATAGAATTCTCTAATAATTCTTTGTATTTCTGTGGTGTCTGTAGTGAGTTTTCCTTTCTCATTTCTGATTTTGTTTATGTGTGTAGACTCTCTGTTTTTCTTGATAAGTCTGGGTAGGAGTTTATCTATTTTGTTTGTTTTCTCAAAGAACCATCTCCTGCTTCCATTTATTCTTTCTATTGTTTTATTCTTCTCAATTTTATTTATTTATGCTTTAATCTTTATTATGTCCCTCCTTCTACTGACTGTGGGCCTCATTTGTTCTTACTTTTCTAGTTTCATTAATTGTGAGTTTAGACTGTTCATTTGGGATTGTTCTTCTTTCCTGAGGTAGGCCTGTATTGCAATATATTTCCCTCTTAGTGTGGCTTTGCTGAATCCCACAGATTTTGTGGTGTTGAATTATTATTGTCATTTGTCTCCATATATTGCTTGAATCTCTGTTTTTATTTGGTCATTGATTATTTAGGAGCATGTTATTAAGCCTGCATGTGTTTGTGGGCTTTTTCATTTTCTTTGTGTAATTTATTTCTAGTTTCATACCTTTGTAATTTGAGAAGCTTGTTGCTACAATTTCAATCTTTTTGAATTTACTGAGGTTCTTTTTGTGGCCTAGTATGTGATATATTCTTGAAAATGTTCCATGTGTACTTGAGAAGAATGTATATCCTGTTGCTTTTGGATGAAGTGTTCTGTAGATATCCGTTAGGTCCATGTGTTCTAATACATTGTTGAGTGCCTCTGTCTCTTTATTTATTTTCTGGTTGATCTGTCCTTTGGAGTGAGTGGTGTGTTGAAGTCTCCCATAATGAGTGCATTGCATTCTGTTTCCCCTTTAATTCTGTTAGTATTTGTTTCACATATGTAGGTAATCCTGTGTTGGGTGCATAGATGTATTTATAATAGTTACATCCTCTTGTTGGACTGATCCCTTTATCATTATGTTATGTCCTCTTTGTCTCCTGTGAGTTTCTTTGTTTTGAAGTCTATTTTGTCTGATACAAGTACAGCAACTCCTGTTTTTTTCTCACTATTAGTTCCATGAAAAATATTTTTACATCCATTTACTTTCAGTCTGTGTATGCCTTTGGGTTTGAAGTGAGTCTCTGGTAGGCAGCACGTCGATGGTCTTGTTTTTTTTATCCATTCAGTGCTCTACATCTTTTTATTGGTGCATTCAGACAATTTACATTTAGGGTGATTATTGATAGGTATGTACTTATTGCCACTGCAGGCTTAATTTGTGGTTACCAAAGGTTCAAGTGCAATTCCCTTACTATCTAACAGTCTAATTTAACTTATTTTGTATACTATTACAAACTCAACCTAAAGGTTCTTTTTTTGCCCTCCTTTTTCTTCCTCCTCCATTCTTTGTATGTTATGAATCATATTCTGTACTCTTTGTCTTCCCTTGAATTATATCTGTTTAGCCTTAGGAATACTTCCATCTATTGGAGTGCCTCCAAAATGCCCTGTAGAGGTGGTTTGTGGGAGGTAAATTCTCTTAGCTTTTGCTTATCTGAAAATTGTTTAATCCCTCCTTCAAATTTAAATGATAACGTTCCCGGGTAGAGTATTCTTGGTTCAAGACCCTTCTGCCTCATTGCATTAACTATATCATGCCACTCCCTTCTGGCCTGTAAGGTTTCTGTTGAGAAATCTGATGATAGCCTGATGGGTTTTCCTTTGTATGTGATCTTTTTTCTCTCTCTAGCTGCTTTTAAAAGTCTGTCTTTATCCTTGATTTTTGCCATTTTAATTATTATATGTCTTGATGTTGTCCTCCTTGGGTCCCTTGTGTTGGGAGATCTGTGCACTTCCATGGCTTGAGAAACTGTCTCCTTCCCAAGACTGGGAAAATTTTCAGCAATTACCTCCTCAATGACACCTCCTATCCCTTTTTCTCTCTATTCTTCTTCTGGTACCCCTATAATGCAAATATTGTTCCATTTGGATTTGTCACACAGTTCTCTCAATATTCTTTCATTCTTAGAGATCCTTTTTTCTCTCTGTGCCTCAGCTTCTTTGTATTCCTCTTCTCTAATTTCTATTCCATTTACTGACTCTTTTACTACATCTAATCTGCTTTTAAATTCTTCCATTGTATGTTTCATTTCAGATACGGAATTTTTAAATGATTGAATCTCTGTCTTAAATTCATTCCTGAGTTCTTGAATATTTTTCTGTGCCTCCATAAGCATGTTTATGATTTTTATTTTGAACTCTTTTTCAGGAAGGTTAGTGAGTTCAGTTTCATTTGGCCCTTTTTGTGGTGTTTGTGAAATTTTGGTCTGAACCATGCTCTTTTGACGTTTCATATTTTGTGTGGTTCCCTCTAGTGCCCAGAAGCTCCAGTCTCTGGAGGTGCTCAGCCCCTAGAGTGAGGTTGGGGTTGTAGGGGAGTGGAGCTGGTGCCTGGGGCGAGGAAAGATCTGTTTCCTGATTCCTGCCTGTTGTGCCTGTCTCCTGTATCAGAGCCAGTGGGCTGAGCACACAGGTGTAAGCCTCTGTGCTCTGCCTAGCTGATGTAGGCGGGGCCTCCCTCTTGCTGGCCTGATGCCCAGGCAGTGACTGCTGGTTTGCAAGCAGGTGCCCGGCAGGCCAGGAGGAAGGTGCAGCAGGCTGTGTGTCACAGTGGGGGGCCTCGGAGAGGAGTAGGCAGCCAGGGGATGGGGCGCCTGAAGTTCCTCAAAGTTGCCAACATGCTGGGCAAAGTGCGCCCAGACAACCTTGTTCACCTATCCCTTCTCCAGGGTAGCAAGCTCTGTGGAAACCCCACCCTTTCAGCAGCCCTCTCGCTGCTAGGAATCCTCTCAGACTGCCTGCCTTTCCTTTGTCCCAGAGTTGCTGGATGTGGATCCCTGTCCTCCGTAAATGGCCAGGGTCTCAGTCTTTGAAACACTTCGGCTGTCCCAGCTCCCCATCCTCCAGAGCACCACACAATGTAGGTCTCTGCTCGCAAAGCAGATCTCCAGGCTAGGTGTTCAGCAGTCCCAGGCTTCCAATCACTTCCCTGCTCCATTGCCCTTCCTCCTGCCGGTGAGCTGGGGTGGGGGAAGGGCCTGGGTCCTGCTGGATCAAGGCTTTGGTACGTTACCCTGTTTCGTGAGGTCGGCTCTGTTCGTGAGGTCTGTATGCAGTCTGGTGCAGCCTTCTTTCCTGTTGCTGTTTTAGGGTTAGTTGTATTAACTATATTTTCACACTATCTGTGGTTTTTGGAGGAGTTCTCTGTCTCACCTCTCACGCTGCCATCTTGAATCTCCTCTCCAGCTTACATTCTTTCTGAAAAGTAGTCAGTACTCATCTTTATCTTTATTCCTGTGTACATAAGCTGTTCTTTTTTCTTCCTCTGGCTGCATTTAATATATTTTTCTGTATCATTAGTGTCTAGCACCTTGATTATGATGTGCCTATGTGTTGTTTTCTTTGCATTTATACTGTTTGGGGTTTGTAGAATTTTTTGGATCTGTGAATGCATAGTTATCACCAAATTGGGACACTTTCAGCTATTATTATTATCTTCAAATATTTTCTTAGGACCTCCGTTTTGGGATTCTAATTACATATAGGTTAGACCACTTGATATTAACCCACATGTCACTGAGGCTCTGCTCATCTTTTCTCATGCTTTTCCCACCTCTTTGTACTTTGGTGTAGGTAGTTTCCATCGCTGTGTCTTCAAATTTTCTCATCTTCTACAGTGTCTAATCTGCTATCAATCCATCCAGTGAAACTTCCATTTCAAACATTATATTTTCAGCTCTAGTACTTTCATTTGGTTCTTTCTTATAGTTTGTATTTTTCCCTCATTATGTCAATGTTTTCCTTTAGACACTTCAACATATTTTGATAGTTATTCTAAAGTTGTTATTTGCTAATTCCATCATCTCTGTCATTTGTGTTTCTTTTTCTGTTGTCTCCTGTTGCTTGTAGTTATGGGTCATATTCTCCTGCTTTTTCATTTGTCTAGTAGTTTTTTAATTTGATGTCCAATATTGTAAATATTTTGTTTTTGAGTGTGTGGATGTTTCTGTCTTACTTTAAAGAATGTTGGATTTTGTTTTGGCAAGTAGTTAAGTCACTTCCAGATCTGCTTCAAACTTCCATGGCTTGTTTATAAGCTTTGTTATGGTAGGTTTGGGATAGCCTGTACTGTAGGGCTATGTTAGCCCTGCTACTGAGATGTGATCATTCTGGGGTCTCCACTTAAATTCCTGGGTACTCAACAACAATGTTTATCCACTCTGGCTAGTTGGAACTCATATGTTTCCTAGCCCTGCATGAGCTCTGGGAATTGTCCAGCTTGTAGCTCCCCAGGAGTTGTCCTTTGCCCATTCTCACTGGAGTTTCACACTATGTATGCACAGCTCAGTATGTCAAAGACTCAAGGGAGCCCCTATGCAACTTCTAGAGTTCTTTCTTTGCATTGCTACATTCTCTCCAGTACTTTGACCCACTAATTGTAACAGCCTCAGCTCCATGAATTCTGACTGCTGTCTCCTCGAATCAGCAAGATCACTGTGCTCTTCTTGGGCTTTTCATCCTTATACTGTGATACAGAAATTGCTTGCAGGCTGCAGGCTGGGGCAATCACAGACATTACCTTATTTGTTTCCATTCTTTTGAAGAGCACAGTCCTGAGCTGCCTGTTTTCTACTGTCTGAAAACAATTGTTTCCCATATTTTGTCCAGTTTTCTAGTTATTTGTGATAGGAAGGAAAGTCCAGTGACCATTAGTCTGTCATTGATGGAAGTGGAAATTCTACTAAAAAAAAATAACAGATGAAATAGAAAATATCACTGATGGAATCAAGACAAGGATAAATGTAGCTAAAGAACAAATTAGTGAGTTAAAGATAAAATTGAGGAACTTGCCCAGAAGGCAGCAGGGACAGATAAGGAGATAGAAAATGTAAACCAAAAGCTAAGGGATATGGAAAATGGAAGTAAACATTCCAACATCAAATAAAAGGAGTCCATGATATAGAGAAAATCAAAAATTATTTCTTAACTTCTGTAAGAAATAATGGAGATACATTTTCTGGATTGAAAAACAATGAAAGCCTTAGGAAGAGTCAGAAAGTGCCAAACAGGAGAGAGAAGGAAAGCCTATACGAGGTACTCTATAGTGAACATTAAGAACATCAAAAGAATATTCTAAAAGCACCCCTAAAGAATAAAGAGTATACCAACAAAAGAACAAGAATTAGGTTGATATCATACTTCCCAATAGCAATGTTGGATGTAAGAAGAAAATAGAATATCCATTATGCATTTGTATTATATTTTATACATTATACATTAAAAATTGTTTTAGTATTCATTACCACATAAAACAATATTACCATATTTGAACTTTTGTGGAACAGGAAGCTCAAGTGTTATCTAGTTCAAGTAGTGCTGCTTGCCTTGTTGTATGGACAAGAAAGCTGAGACCCATTAAAGTCATATCACTGATCACTCACAAATCCAGACCCAGACCCCTAAGTCTCTAACTCTCATATTTCTGCTGTTTCTTTAGTGCCGTGAAGAAGTGTGAAAGCTCAGGTGAACTGGGTGGATTGTGAACTGATTTGTCAAATGGACCTTGCTTGGAAAGCCCTTTTGGCTAGAGGTGGGCATACTCAACTGGAAAGGTAATTGTGCCACCTGTGAGAAGGCTATGTTCTGCTGTACTTGGCTTATGACCATGATTGTCCTTAGCTCTGAGATATGATCCAATAATGGAAAATACATCTCTTTTCCCACTTGCAGTTCTTGTTAGTCATTTAGTTGGATAGGGTTTTATTGGGATAATTATAAATGTGGCACACATGAAGAGTGGCTCCTATTGCACTTTTAAAGCATGAGTGTATGATAATGAATTTCATGGCAACTCACACAAATCTCCTTGTCCTGAGGGCTACCAGCAGGAGAGACATTACTGTCTATCAGAGAAATGACAGAGAGGACAAAAACTCTCTTCTAATTTTTCCTTCTTTAGTTATGAAGTGTCTCCTTCCCATGGAGCTCATAAAGGCCCTTCATGTTGTCAGCTATATATGAGCATTCTTTCTACCAACTACCCTCGGGTTCTAAAAACCCCAGTAAAGGAACAAAAAGAGCATAATAATTCTAAGAAACTGGCTGAACACTGCAGTCCCAACACCTAATCAGAGGGGAATGGAATGCAGCAATGTGTCAGCCCCATGGTAGTCTCCTCTTTGACAGGGTGATAAGCTTTAGAGAACCTGCTAGATCAATGTAGAATGTGGTCTCCTGCTTTGTGACTACACTTTCACTTAGGTCCCCGTTTGAAAGATGCAGTCTGTTAGAATCCAAAAACTCCTGTCTCCACTACACACACACACACACACACACACCCACACCCACACGCACACACCCTTCCTCTCTAGCAGAGCCTACATGCTATGGAAGCACAAACCCTTGTATAGTCTATTGAAAATTAAAATAGAAATATGGATGGGGCCTGAACTGTAGATTAGGAAATTTCAGTGCCCTATCCATCAAAATTGTAAACAAAACAAATAAAAAACCTGATCTGATAGTGAAGTCTCACATGGAGCTCTAAATATAAAAGGTGATTGAAGTGGCCCAGTAAAAAACGAACCGTATGTATGGGTGAGTCTGAAAATCTTTTAGGAATAGCTAATTTACATGTTAATACCCTTTGCAATTTTAAGATTTGAATTTTATTCTTTACACTTGAAGCAGTGTTTTTTATTTCAATCAGGACCATTTGGGTTTATAAGATTACTGGATTCAAAAGAAAATGTAAAATTCTTGTAGTGTCTGGCTGGCACCAGCTGCATCTGGCATCTCCCTTTTTAGACCCCTAGTTGCTCACTTGAGTTGTAGACTGGATTGGCTCCGGTAGGATGGTGTAGTTGGTAAAGTTGGTTTTTAAAGCTTCCAGCTTCCTTACTCTGTCCACTTTTCTCTTCGTGTTATCTTCCCTTCCCTCACTTCCCCTGGCCTCCCCTTCCCCCTCCCTCCAGGCTTCCAGTACTGCCTCTTCTCTTTCTTCCTTCCTACTTAATGGGCTCTGAGGAGTGGCACTGATATCAGTCATTTCTGACTCAGTATGGATTTAAATCAACTTCCTTCCCTCTCACAGGGAGCATTTCTCTAAGGTCTATCTCCAATTATGGGATTAAAGACTCTGTCCCTTGTCAGAGAGATTTTAGGCATCAGCGAGCTTGTGGGGAAGGTAGATTTTGGTATTTCAGAAATTGATGGATGACTGTACCACCAGGGATCCTTACCACAATGGCCGGCCCACCAAGTACAGTGAGGATCTGTTAATTGGATAGGTGGTTATCTTCTCCTCCTACCAGTAAGGCTTTGGCAGGTAGGCTTTCCCTTTGGCTTTTCAATGTCTCCCAGATGTGTATTTTGGGGCTGAGGCACATGGTGGATCCTGATATTACACTGGAGTTTGATAATGAAAAAGGTTGCAATATTTGAGAAGATTGAATCTTGAAGGATAATTCAATGAGCAGTCACAGGACAGAATCAGAAAGTTAAACAGACATATATGAATCTTCCAGAATTGAAAACTGTTGAAATTGCTGGAAGATTAGATCATATTAGTCATTTGCTGTAAACTTGCTCCAGCTGTACCTTCAAAGAAGAGTTTATTTCCTGACTGTCAGTCAACTGTGGCCTGATTAGAGGGAGCAGGATCTAAGGAGGTCAGAGTCTGGGCTCTGGAGTCATTTCTGATGAGTTTTTCTTTTACCTTAAACACAGCAGGAAAAGTGAGTGCAAGGTGGAGAAGAGATTTACATTTTTTTTTCTTATTGCCCACATGAAGCTTATATTTCCATTTAAAATCTTTTCATGGAAAGCATTTGGAAAAATTGACCCCCGAAGCAAGCATTATTTGGAGAGTTTGGGACGTGGCTTTCTGGCAAGGTGTAGGTTTGAATATGATTAGAAGACAAGCCCCATGCTGGGCCTCTTGGCTTCCGTTGGCTGGTGTTCATCTGTCCACCACCCAGCTTCCTTGCTTCTGCCACTGCTGGAGACGTCCCTGCTACTGTCTGACATTCTCCAGGACATTGTCGAACCCTCCTCCTTCATTGTCTTCTGGGAGTGTCTCACCCTCCATGGGCATAAATTAATCATTGTAATTTTCCCCATGAAGTCCTAAGAGGAGGGAAATCCTGAGTGGTGGTTAGGCTCAGATGAGAACACTTCTGCTCTTATCTCCAAGCCTATCTGATTGGTATAAGAACGATGTCTACCAGCTTGGGGACAGAAAATGGGATGAAAAATAGGGTACTTTGCTCTCCTCTGGATACAGGTAATTGCCTTGACTGTTGGGCAACTTTTCATCCACCACCTCTCGCACTCCCATTTCCAAGAAACCCCAGAGTTGCTCTCCTTTTTTTTTTTGACCTCATGTTGTCTTTCAATAGGTTAAGGCTACAACTGTGAGTAAGAAGGGCTTTTGCTGCAAGGCTGTCAAAGTAGCCCTTTTCAAGTCTGCAAAATTTGTTTAGCGATTAAAATAAAAGAGATATGAAATCTCATATATCTATGTAAGTGGCTCTTCCTTTCATGTTTTTGCCTGGCTATAACTTGAGATGCTTTTTAGCCACAAGCTTTTCATTAAGTAGAAAATGTAATTATTCTCTTAGAGAGGAAGGGCAAAACATTCCCAGTGACCTGTCTGAAGAATCCCTTTAACTAATGACAGCTTCTCTCAAATTAGAGCAAGAATTGTACTGATTTTGAACAAAATTGTGGCAGGACAATAAAATCAGGAAAATGTTGAGAATAACATCACTGCATTAAGAAGTAGTTTTCTGCTGTGAAAAGTTTGTAAGCACTTTATTGAAGGCATATTTGGAAACAAAAGCATTCTAGGTTCAATAAAGCAAAATAATAATGGTGAGCAATCCCAAAGATCTTTCAGTAAGAAGAAGGCTTACTGGAATGTCTAAGAAGTTTGCAGCATCACTTGAAATAAAATTTTATTTAATGTAGTTCAAAATCTCATTCCAGTGAGCTTCAAATAAGCATACAAATAATTAATACAACTTTTTAACCAGGACCCTTAATTAACCAAACCTTTTTCTGAATTGTATTTTTGAAGAAAGAGGTGCATCAAAAGATAACTGTGTTCCAGTTTTTGTAAAAAAAAAAGCATTTATGATGTACTGCAGGTTTGTCAAGGGTTAAACACAATCTCTTAAACCTTTTACAGCTACATCACTAGTCTGGGCTGATGCCATCGATGGTTGGAAAGATGACTCCAAGATCCAGCAATATCTTCAATCTTCAAATATTAAATTTTGTTCACTAATGTAACTTACTATACTGTACTCACTAAAGCAGGAAATTGGACTCATAGTATTTCCAGCCATAAATTTTGAAAAATAATAGGGTTTCAGGTTAACCCTCTGTTGCCCAGACAAAAAACAATTAGCCACAATATTCTCCTCTCAGACCCAGTGAAGAAAAGATTGGTCTTGCTGATTTATCATTGTATTGAAAGTAATCAAAAAGGATTGCCCATGTTTCGGGAATGGTTTTGTTTTACATTAAATTTGTGGTACTAGAAATTGATCTGAGGTGTTTTTTCTTATTTATTATATACAGCCACCCAGAACAGTGACTGGGTTTTTTTCTTGGTAGGTGCTTTAAAATATGTTTTGTCTAAATAGAAGAATGAATGTGTACCCTGTATATTTATTTTTAAGATAGTAAACCAATTTTTGTTGCCAATTGCCCCAGAAAACCTGTTCCCTTGTTGTCTTGTACTCCTCCTGTTCATTAATTTAATTGAACTTATTGCTTCAGGGGACAACAGATATGAGCTGGAACAAATGTATTATTGCTCAGCTCTAAGTTTCAAACTATAATTTTTGAGTGCATTGTGAGATAATAATTTCAAAAACCAGGCTTTGATGAGGGTAGAGATTTTCTTTCCATAAAGAGCAAAATGTGATGGTCTGAAAATAGTACTTCACCCTCAGCCATTGTGTAGAGAGTCTGGGGGATACTAACATAAGGGAAGTTTCAACCACTCCAGAAACCAAAAGCTATTTTGGAGCTTGGAGGAGCTTGGAGATATTTGGGGAAGAATGTGCTTAGGCTTAAGATGCTGACCCCACATTCTAGGCCCCAAAAGGGGCTATATCACCATTCCGGTTTATAGCTCTTGGAGAGGCACTCATGGTGCCCTATATCAGCACAAAGTTGCCATGGCTGAGAAGAAATGATGGCACCATGGCATGATAAAGCAAGGAGAGGGTTGGGGATAGTGTACTTGGTTCTGAAGGGCTGTAAAGGAGATTTTAAGTTCTTACGTACCCTAGTTGGGGATGCAAGAGTGAAGAAAGGATGGTAGATTAGAAGAGGCCTGGGCTCAGGAAGAGGAGAGAGCTGAGTGCAGGAACCTTACCAGCAGAGTAATGGCAACGCTCATGGTCATCAGCAGTGGCTCCCAGCCTGATTCCCAAAGGCCAGGTGGCTGTGAGATACCGTGCAGTAGACACTTGTATAAGACTCATGATGATCAGGCATGCTTAGGGTCATCTCAGCAGAGGTCATAAAGGAACCAGAGTCCAACGTGCAACACAGAGGTCTCTTCTCCAGGGTGATTGGGCTATATAAGCTTCCCTCTGCACCCCAAAGCCATCTTGATGAAGAAAAAGAGATTTTGAGAAAATAGAGGCAGCCTAATAGGAATTTTGAACTTTGAATTGATTTTAACTCTGAAAGATACTGGGGCAATTAGGGCTCCAGAGCAGGATGAAGTCAGATATAGAACATCAAGTTGCTGTTTTTTTTTGTAACTGAGTCATTGTGTGAACTTGTATTTCCTCTAACAAATGCATCCCCAGTACTTTAGAGACTAAGACAAAGCTCATATGCCTTTCCAACTGAGCACTAAGTCTTCCTTTGTATTTATTTTTCCAAGTCTCCCTTTATATTTATTTTATTTTTTCCTGCTCTATTGTGGTATAATTGGCAAATAAAAATTGTATACACTAAAGGTGTACAATGTTGATGATTTGATACACGTATACATTGAGAAATGATTACCACAGTTAAGCTAATTAACACATCCATCACCTCACATAAATTTTTTTTTTTGGTGGGAACACTTAAGATCTACTCTCTTAGCAAATTTTAAGTATACAGTACAATATTATTAACCATGCTGTACATATATAGTCACCATGTTGTACGTTAGAGTCCCAGAACTTATTCATCTAATAACTGAAATTTTGTACCCTTTGACCAATATCCCCCATTTCCCACACCATTTCCCCCAGCCCCTGGCAACCAGCATTGTACTGTGTGGTCAAAAGTCTTCCTTTTTATATATTTACTCTGGGAAAGGTGTGAAGAGTAGTGAGATTACATGAGAAAAGTTTTCTATTAAAATGCAGATTTCTCTGGAAATAGTTACACCTTAAAATTGACTAAGTTAATAATAAGTTATTAGTGAACAAAATATTTGTCCATTAACAACTCAGCGAGGGTTCATAGGGAAGTTGGTGGGGAGGGGGGATAAAGGCTAGGCACTTTGAAGAAGGTGGTTAAGCAGGAATTAAGTAGTTGTAGTTTCTTCAAAATCAAAAATGAACAAGTGGGACTACATCAAACTAAAAAGCTTCTATACAGCAAAGGACACCATCAGTAGAACAAAAAAGCATCCTACAGTATGGGAGAATATATTTGTAAATGACATATCCGACAAGGGGTTAACATCCAAAATATATAAAGAACTCACATGCCTCAACACCCAAAAAGCAAATAATCTGATGAAAAAGTGGATGGCAGATATGAACAGACACTTCTCCAAAGAAGAAATTCAGATGGCCAAAAGGCACATGAAAAGATGCTTCACATCGCTAATTATGAGGGAAATGCAAAGTAAAACCACAGTGAGATATCACCTCACACCAGTTAAGATGGCCAACATAGAAAAGGCAATAAACAACAAATGCTGGCGAGGATACGGAGGAAGGGGAACTCGCCTACACTGTTCATTTGAATGTAAACTAGTTCAACCACTGTGGAAAGCAATATGGAGGTTCCTCAAAAAACTAAAAATAGAAATACCATTTGACCCAGGAATTCCACTCCTAGGACTTTACCTGAAGAATATAACATCCCTGAATCAAAAAGACATATGCATCCTATGTTTATTGCTTCAGTATTTATGATAGCCAAGAAATGGAAGCAACCTAAGTGGCCATTAGTAGATGAATGGATAAAGAAGATGTGATACATATACACGATGGAATATTATTCAGCCATAAAAAGAAAACAAATCCCACCATTTGCAAAAATATGGATGGACCTAAAGGGTATTATACTCAGTGAAATGAGCCAAGTGGAGAAAGGCAAGTACCAAATGACCTCACTCATTTGTGGAGTATAAAAACAAAGCAAAACTGAAGGAACAAAATAGCAGCAGACCCATAGACACTGAGAAGGGACTAGTGGTTACCAAAAGGGAAGGGTTGGGTAGGTTGGGTGGGGAGGGAGAAGGGCATTAAGGGGCACTATAATTTGCAATCACAGTATAGGTAGGTCATGAGGAAGGCAGTAGAGCACAGAGAAGACAATTAATGACTTTGTAACATCTTACTATGCTGATAGACAGTGACCGCAGTGGAGGGGGTGAAGACTTGACAATATGGGTAATGTTGAAACTACTGTGTTGTTTATGTGAAATTGTTATAAGAGTGTGTATCAATGATATTTTAATAAAAAAAGAAGTAGTTGTAGTTTCTTTATATATCTGAGGTTTGATGGATAGTATTTACCCCATAGCTCTTTTCCCTTCTCTTAACCTAGTGGGACACAGGACAGGATTGCTCTATATTTCTTGTTTTTATCAGGGCAATACTACAAAGAAGTTAAGACCATAGGCTTTGGAGTCAGACAAACCTGTGTTCAAATACTAGCTGTGTGACCTTGAACAAGTGACCTTACCCATTTAACCTTCAGTTTTCTTATCTGTAAAGGGCAAAGATTTGTTGTGAGAAAATAAATGCAATCTGAAAACTTCCAAAAATAATATCTGAAATATAACTGGTGTTCCTTAAATGGTAGTTCCCTTTCCCTTGCTAAACTGTCCTGACATCTTCCCTTTGTCTTTCCCTATCCATTCTCTACCCTTTTTTCTATGGTACTCTGTGTTCTGGAAGACCTACCTATATAGATGCCATCACTGGGCTTTCATTGTTCTCTGGATGCTCAGTGGGTTAGACCAAAGGAGATCACTAGTAAGAGATCAGAAAGAGGGAGGAAGGTGAAGGTGGGATATTTATTCCCTCAGCTTCCTCCCTGCAGGATGCCATAAGCTGATTAGGTCCCTCAAGGAAAGGTCACAGCTCCAGTCAGGAAGTTCTCTCCATGGAACCCTCTCTCTCTCCTTCTGGGAGCAATTGTCTCTTGTTGCCCTTTTAGGCCTAAGGTGATAGCCTCTCATCTCTCATCTCTACCAGTACTTCATTATCTCTCCCAATATTTCATTATCTCTTTTCATGTTTTACCACACCTTTGTAAATAGTCCCTTTATGAAACTCAAATTAATTTGGGTTTGCCTGTGTGTTTCTTGCTGGTCCCTGCTTAGTTCCTGTGTTCCTGTGTTCAAAGTCCATACATTCTCTTACCATTTCCAAGTATCTACAACTAACAGAAGACACATACATAGTCTGTAAAGGTCTGATTTAGCTACCACAATCCTTCCCTTGAGATGCAGAGTTCCAATGAGAGGACAGTTTGTTCTAGTGAAAAGAATACCAAACTAAGGGTCAGAAGACTTGGGGCTTTGCTAGGGTTCTGGCACTAATTCTCTGTGAACTTGGGTAAGTGACCAGCTCCTCTGTGGGTCTCAATTCTTCTGTAAAGTGAAGGGATTAAGTTAGATGACTTCCACAGTACCTTCTAGTGTTTACTCCACAGTGACTAAAGTTTTCCCTAGTAGAGTTGTATCAGACATTCTTTTGATGTTAATTCACTTAGCTTTCCAAAGAGGAAAGGAGACTGATGCATCTCCCAATCTTTCTTAAGAAATAAAGTACAAAAAAAAAAAAAAAAAGAAGAAAGAACAAACTCTTGAAAGTGATAAGTGAAGCTTTTAAACCTTCTAATCAATCTCTGCCCTCAGATTGGAAGATTAGGACTCTTGACATCTGAATGATTTACTGTGACTTAAAGTCCATATTACAGCACTTCAGCTTGATTTTTTCACAACAGCAGGCAGTGGAAGGAGACAGACGATAGGCTGGAAGCAACAGACCAGTCACTGAAGATATGGGAGTGTAAATGGTGATTCTTTCATATGGCCTTGGCAGTCATCAGACATTTTTTATTTGGCTATCATTGTTTGGTTTGGACAGTTTTTAAATGGAGGAAGACTAGGGAGGGGAATATTTACACACACCTGGACAAGCAGAACAATCAGGGCATATGGAGAAGAATATAATAGCAAGAGGTGGTTTTGGAGGAAGGTGCATTGCAATCTATTGTGTTCTAGCCTGCTGTGTTGTGGGCTTTATATATGTTATAGCACTTAATCATCACAACAACCATGGGAGGCAGAGATGATAATTTTAAAGAAGAGAAAATGGGCTCAGAGAGGCTGAGAAGCTTATCCAAAATCACCCAGCTTTAGTAGTCAGGGGAAAACCAGCATTTGAACCTAGCATTTGAACCTAGGTTTAGCTGGTTCCAAAGTCCATACTTTCCAGAGACTGCTGAAGAGTGATGCCATGAATTACATATGGTGATTTCAGGGCATACAGGTAGTTTGAAGCAATTCACTCATACATTCATTCATGAAATAGTTATTGTGTATCTACTATGTGCCAAGCAATGTTCCATATACTGGGGTATGGTAGTGAACAAATCCAGTGAAATCCCCGCTCTTACTTCCTAGGAGCTTACCTCCTAAGGAGGGCGACAGACAATCAGCAAGTACACAAGTAATAAAATGTAATTTTCTGGTAGCCCTAAGTGTTTTGAAGAAAATTCAATAGGGAGAAATTGATTGGGAGGTGGCCACAGGTGGTTTCCAGGAGAAAGTGACATTGAAGCTGAATCTAGAATGACTGAGGAGCTGGCCTGCAAAGGTCAGGGAAAAAGGACATTTCAGAGGTACAGCAAGGACTAGGAGGGAAGCCCGTGCCACTGGGGAAGGAGAGGGAGGATGTAGACCCCTGTAGGTAATAATGAAGGCTTTGGCTTTTATTCTAAAGATGTCAGTGAGCCTCTAGTGCCCTCAACTATTTTCTCCACCCCCAGATCTCAACAGAAGGATTTTCTGAGAATAAACTGATGACTTAAGATCCCACATATAAACCTTAGCTACCTCTGATATGGATGGAGTTTAAATAACCAACATCTCGCATGACAAAAGCACTTATTAAATGCCAATTTGTACATGGTACAAGTTTCCAGTTCAGCAGTTGCCACCCCATCTGTGTGTGTGTGTGTGTGTGTGTGTGTGTGTGTGTGTTTAGAGGGTGGAGGTAAGGATGGTATGTATGACTGTATGATCTGATCTGGAAGGTCAATGAGGTGGGTGGAACTACCCACATTTCAGCAGGCTTCAGCTCATCTCCTGCAAAGTTTAAGGGATCTCAACCACTTTTCTCTGGTGCTTCAGGCTATGTCCTGGTCTACCTGCCTGAGTCACTCCCTAGTGAACTGCAGCTTCCAGTAAAAACAAAGGGAAGGTGTTTGCATGGCTTTGGATCTTGCACTAGGAATTCCAGTGAAAGCACAGGATGTATTTACCTGATGCTGGAAGTATTTGCATGATGCTTGAATTGCATAGTTTGTGGAGAGGAGATTGCTTGCTAAAATGAGGACTGAGAGGGCTGATTTGATTTTCTAATTCAAGACAAGACTGTGTGATGGTAGGAATGTACATAATTTGCTCATGGATAGAAGGTTTTATCTTTCTGTTAAAAAAGCAGAAGAAAATAAGGGGGAGTAGAGCCTGGAGTGGGGCCTGGGAGGGTTTCTGATATGGTGGCCATTGAGCTGGGTGCTGGTTACATGGATGTGCTCAGTTTGTGAAAATTCAAAAAGCTGTATACATATGATTTGTGTACTTTTATGTATATGTTATACCTCAATAAAATTCTACAAAATATGAAGTAAATGAAATGCATCTCTGAAGTCATTTTGAATATAAAGCCAAGATAGTTAATAAGCACTGGAGTAGGAGTTTGGAGACTTAGGTTCAGTATAAGCTCTTCCATGAATTCACATAAGTAAGCAATAATAATGGGGGACTTGGCGGTAGCACAATAAATGACACCCTTTCTTTTCTTCTTCCAGTTCTGAACTGACTGAGAGACACAAAGAACTAAAGCAGGTAGAATTTTTTTCTAATGGAAGTCTTAGAGAAAGTGGTTTAGATGTGTTTGCCAAGTGGGCTTCTTCATTCTCAGCTTCAGAATTAGGCAGAGATGCCTATTTAGATCCAAGAAATGCGAGAACACTGAAGGTCTTGCCCAAAAAGGGTATTTTATGGCAGTGAGTAGAACAGGCCCCTTCCCTCTAAAAGCAGATATATCTCTACTGGCTACTCATGGCCTGTTCTGCTCCCAAATCTACCAACCAGAATTCCTTCCTCCTGAGGAAGAGGAAATGAGCAGCAGAAGAGAAGTCAACAGTGTTATGCTAACAGGTTTCTCTACTTGGGGACATGCAGCCAAGGGAAAGGTTGTCTCCATTCTTTCTCAGCTAACAACAAAACCAACTTCAGCCATGATGATGATAGCAAGTGCCATTTGCTGAGCACTTACTATGGTAGGACACAGGGCTCAGTGTTTACCCATATGTATTTTTACATATATTATCTAACTGCATTCTCACAATAACCCCAGGATGTAGATACTATTGTTACCTCCATTTTAAAGATGGAGTCACCTACCCAAGGTGACACAGCTAAGAAATGGTGGAGTCAGGACTCAAGCATGGATTCCAAAAGCCCTACCCTTGCAGGGAGCTGTAGCATAGCAAAGAGTAGAGTCTCTAGCATCAGGCTGCCGCAATGTGAGTCAGCACCGTTCACTAGTTGTGTGGCCTTGGGCAAGTTACTAAGCTGCTCATTAGTTTCCATATCACTAAAATAAATGGAGATGTTACTTCCCTTCTCTGGGGCTCAATATCCTTACCTGTAAAATGTGCAGAGCAGGTTCGTGCAGTGGTCCTCAAGAGTGTGATGCCTGGACCAGAAGCGCCAGCATCATCAGGGAACTTGTGGAAAATGAGAATTGTAGCAAATGAGAAACTCTGGGGTGGGGCCCAGGAAGCTGCGTTTTAATGAGTCCTCCAGGTGATTCTGATACATGCTGAAGTTTGAGTCACTGATCTAGATGATCTCAAAATTTTCTTCTAGCTCTGCCATTCTGACCTCTAACCTCACTGTTTCCTGTTACCCCTTCTTCGCATCAGGTGTCCACCCAGTAAAGGAGAGCTTGCTTCTCCCTTAGGAAGCTCCTGCTGTCAGACCAGAGGTCGTGGTGGTGCGGGGGGCGCTAAGCTGCCTTGAGGAATACCCTTTTCACTGAGGCAACCACGGCTGCAGCAGCTATGGGGCAGGGGGCGGGGGCGCTGGGCTCTAGCTGGGGCCCCAGGTTCAGAGCCTACAGGATTCGGCTGTGGGGCACAGTGAGGAGACAGTGATTTTAGTACTCCTCCTGACTTTCCTGGCCGCCTTCTTACTGCCTCTGCACCTTCCCCCAGCCCCTAGGTGGCTTGGACATTCTGACCGCCCCTGTCAGCAAGACAGGATTTATCAGAGCAGGGCCAGAATCTCAGAAGGAACCGCAGGCTGGGGCTACCATTTGGAGCTGTTCAGGGGCACCTTAAAACATGCTTCTGTATTATATGGCAGGGGATAAAGTCCTCATGAACACCTCCGCACAGCCAAGGGATACTATTCAGTAATTATGTGAAAGGGGTTTTACAAGCTGTAGAAATACAAGGTATTATTATTATAAAGGTGATTGAATTAGACCCTTGGGTAAACCATAGGTTTCCAATAAGGCCAATACAGGGGTTTGCAGATGTCTATATTGAGGGGTGTCATCTAACATCTTAGCACAAATTAATTTGTCAGGTAACTAGCTGTTACCTTGGGAACAGAAGCCAGATCCTGACAGCATGGGATATGGAGCAGGAACATTTTGCCTGGATGCTGAGAGTGAGGGCAAGAGGCCTAGAGGGGACTTGGGGATAAAGTGATATACCATGTGCAAAGTACCTAGCACAGTACCTGGCTTGGAGAAAGTGCTTCATAAAAAAAAATTAAGGTCAGAGTGTTTGGAAAAATTGGGAGCACGGAGTACTGGTTAAGGAGAGCAGTTTGGAGGAAGGCAGCATCACTGAGCTGTTAGTGGCCTGGGGAATGTTTCAAAGGAGTGAGAAAGAGAAAGGGATGCAAACGGGAGTGGGGAAGCAAGTCAATCTGGCTTACTCGTCTTTGAGAGAATGAGGGCTGTTCAAAAGCTCTTGGCGACCTCACGCTGGAAGGCCTGGAAGGCAATGAAAAAGGTGAAAAAGGACTAATTTGTTTTGCAGTTAAGGAGCTTATTTTAAATCTGTTGAATTTTACTCTAAGCAGCCTTTGAAATGTTTATGCCACATAGAAATCATGCAGGTCAGTAACCTGTTGGCATGAGAAATCACATTCTTTTCTCTGGAACCTCCTGACAGAGTAATAATATACTGCACCAAAATCAAGAGAACTATCATGAATCATGTAGCTTCCTTTTTTAAAGCTGTGCTTAGCTGTATTAAAGAAACAACATTCAGGCCAGTGTTTCCCTCAGGTCAAACACAACACTGCCTGAAATTGGATTAGGGTCCTGTCACTAACTGTGTAACTTTGTGCCCTCACCTGCCATTCCAGGGGTATCTTCTTCCCTACAAAGCAGATGGCTTCTAAGGTCCTGCTTTGGATTTCCAAATCTTTGATACTCAGTAAGCTTGCGTGTTTCTTGCCTCCCCCCCGTGGCTCACAGCTCCTCTGGCTGCTTTCAGGAGGCGAGGGAATGCTATAAAGTTTGCATACGGACTGTAATCATGAATGCATAAAAAGCAAGGCCGGCCCCAAAGACCAGTTATCATCATCATCAAACTCTGTCACATCCCAGAGAAACAGAACAAGGACTCCAGGAAGA
>JAVSCE010006032.1:0-134755 GCA_032199065.1 Smutsia gigantea | reverse complement strand
GACAAAATTCAGCATCCATTCCTGATTAAAACTCTCAAAAAAATGGGTATAGAGGGCAAGTACCTCAACATCATAAAGGCTATATATGACAAACCCACAGCTAACATCATACTTAACGGCGAGACGCTGAAAGCTTTTCATCTAAGATTGGGAACAAGACAAGGATGCCCACTCTCTCCACTGTTATTCAACATAGTACTGGAGGTCCTAGGCACAGCAAACAGACAAAACAAAGAAATACGAGGCATCCAGATTGTTAAAGAAGAAGTCAAATTGTCACTATTTGCAGATGACATGATACTGTACATAAAAAACCCTAAAGATTCCATTCCAAAACTACTAGAACTAGTATCTGAATTCAGCAAAGTTGCAGGATACAAAATTAACACACAGAAATCTGTTGCTTTCCTATACACTAATGATGAACCAACAGAAAGAGAAATCAGAAAAACAATTCCATTCACAATTGCATCAAAAAGAATAAAATACCTAGGAATAAACCTAACGAAGGAAGTGAAAGACGTCTACTCTGAAAACTATAAGGCACTCCTAAGAGAAATTAAAGAAGACACTAACAAATGAAATGCATCCCACGCTCTTGGCTGGGAAGAATCAATATTGTCAAAATGGCTATACTACCTAAAGCAATCTACAGATTCAATGCAATCCCTATCAAACTACCAACAGCTTTCTTCAATGAACTGGAACAAATAATTCCAAAATTCATATGGAACCACAAAAGACCCCGAATAGCCAAAGCAATCCTGAGAAGGAGGAATAAAACAGGGGGAATTACACTCCCTGACTTCAAGCTCTACTACAAAGCCACAGTAATCAAGACAATTTGGTATTGGCACAAAACAGACCCACAGACCAGTGGAACAGAATAGAAAATCCAAACATTAACCCAAACATATACAGTCAATTAATATTTGATAAAGGAGCCTTGGATATACAATGGGGAGATGACAGCCTCTTCAGCAGCTGGTGTTGGAAAAACTGGACAGCTACATGTAAGAGAATGAAACTGGACTACTGTCTAGCCCCATACACAAAGGTAAACTCAAGGTGGATCAAAGACTGAATGTAAGTCATGAAACCATAAAACTCTTAGAAAAAAACATAGGCAAAAATCTCTTGGACATAAACATGAGCAACTTCTTCATGAACATATCTCCCCGGGCAAGGGAAACAAAAGCAAAAATGAACAAGTGGGACTATATCAAGCTGAAAAGCTTCTGTACAGCAAAGGACACCATCAGTAGAACAAAAAGACATCCTACAGTATGGGAGAATATATTCATAAAAAACGTATCTGATAAAGGGTTGACATCCAAAATATATAAAGAACTCATGCACCTTAACAAACAGAAAGCAAATAATCCAATTAAGATGTGGGCAGAGGACATGAATAGACACTTCTCCAAAGAAGAAATTCAGATGGCCAACAGGCACATGAAAAGATGCTCCACATCGGTAATCATCAGAGAAATGCAGATTAAAACCACAATGAGATATCACCTCACACCAGTGAGGATGGCCAACATCCAAAACACAAACAACAACAAATGTTGGCGAGGATGTGGAGAAAAGGGAACCCTCCTACACTGCTGGTGGGACTGCAAATTAGTTCAACCATTGTGGAAAGCAGTATGGAGGTTCCTCAAAAAACTCAAAATAGAAATACCATTTGACCCAGGAATTCCACTCCTAGGAATTTACCCTAAGAATGCAGCAGCCCAATTTGAAAAGGACAGATGCACCCCTATGTTTATTGCAGCACTATTTACAATAGCCAAGAAATGGAAGCAACCTAAGTGTCCATCAGTAGATGAATGGATAAAGAAGATGTGGTACATATACACAATGGAATATTATTCAGCCATAAGAAGAAAACAAATCCTACCATTTGCAACAACATGGATGGAGCTAGAGGGTATTATGCTCAGTGAAATAAGCCAAACCGAAAAAGACAAGTATCAAATGATTTCACTCATATGTGGAGTATAAGAACAAAGAAAAAAACTGAAGGAACAAAACAGCAGCAGACTCACAGAACCCAAGAACGGACTAATAGTTACCAAAGGGAAAGGGACTGGGGAAAATGGGCGGGAAGGGAGGGATAAGAGGGAAAAAGGGGCATTACGATTAGCAGATGTAATGTTGGGGGGGCACGGGAGGGCAGTACAACTCAGAGAAGACAAGTAGTGATTCTATAGCATCTCACTACGCTGATGGACAGTGACTGTAATGGGGTTGGTGGGGGGGACCTGATGAAGGGGTAGTTTAATAATCGTAATATTGCACATGTAATTGTAAATTAATGATAATAAAATAAATTATATTAAAAAAAGTCAAAAATAAAATAAAATAAAAAATAGATAATTAAAAAAAATCACAAGTAATGATATCCCCATTATAACGCGGTATTTGGAACTAAATAAAACAAAACCTCTCTAAAACTGTCAGTGGGTATAGAAACAAAGTAACTGTTATTATGGTAGCTGTTGTAAATATTATCATTGGTAATGTTATTGTTCAATTTGAAGAGCTTGTCATGTCTATTTTAAATCATTTGTCTACATTCACTGACTGATTCATTGATAGCAAATATTAGACATAAAATTTTTTTAAGTTTTATCTTCAGTCACAGTTTTCATTTTATTTTATTTCTATTTCTATTAAAAAATATTTTCTAATATTCATTAGGATTTCTTTATGACCCATGGGCTATTCAAAAGTGAGTGCTTAATTTCTAAATCTCTAGGAATTTTTTAATAACCTTTTGTAAAATTGATTTATAGTTTAAATCTATTGGGTTCAGATAACATATTCTGTCTTCTTACTATTCTCTGTATGGTTCATGAACCCAATAATAGCAGTAACATTTGGGAGGTTGTTGGACATTCTAATTTTTTTAAACCTACTACAATTTAGGGTTTACTATTATAAGCACTTTGGTGAATTCATTTACTCCTTAAAACAATCCTATGAAGTGGGTAGTATTGTATCTCCAACTTACAGATGAAGGAACAGAGTCACAAAAGTTAAGTAGCATTGGCCGAGATCTCATATCTAGTAATACGGCAATAAGGAGAGTAATTGCTTACACGGTGCCGGCCTGGGCCAGCCCTGCTCTAGTGCTTGCCACACATTAACTAATAGAATTCTAACAAACGGCAGCTACCATCACTGCCCCCATTGTACAGAGGGGGGAACTGAGTGTACAGGTTAAATAATTTGTCCAGGTCACAGAGCTGGTAAGTGGCAGAGCAGAAGTTTAGAGCCAGCCAGAACTTTCCCCATTAATCTAATGTGACATACACTAATTCTTGTTTATTCATGGCATTTTTTCCAGCTCTCTGTTCACCTAAGTGAATTTTCTAGGTAAATGTTTACCACTTTAATAATCAAGTATTACTTCATACACGCTTTTCTTAAATTAAGTAACAATTCCGTCTTTTATGAAAATACACTAAATGCCATGTAAACTTTTTCCTAATGGCCCTGGGTCACTGTTGTGGTGCTGTGTTTTATCCATTCTGCCTCTACTTTTCATTTTAGTCTTTATAGGAGAGTTTCTTAGTCTCTTTACTAGCTATGAGCCAGTTGATGGTCATTTTGTCACTCTCTGCTGAGGGCTGTGAAACTGGAACCCATGTCAATCAGGACTTCCCTAATGTAAGGTGTGATGAGCTCTGAGTTGGTGCCAATTCCATGGACTTGAGTGCTTGATCTTTACTATGACTATTGCATATTTCCACTGAGATGAGGGTAAGTCTGGCCTCTGGGTAAGTACTCGTAATGAGAAATCATCTATATTGTTCAGTGCTCAAGTCCATTTTTTAAAAATCATCATACATGTCCAGCATATACATGAGTATGTTTAAAGTTCACTTTCCTATGGAAGAGCAAGTCTTGCAAAAACATAAGACTCATTTCCAAATCCAAGCCACATATATTCTACCCAAGCTGACACTTTCTATTCCCCATCCTGCTACATTTATATGTTTACTTGTCTCTCACACCCATGCAGAACTTAATACAAATAGCTAACATTTATATGGCACTTCCTATGTACGCACCACTGTTCTAAGAAATGTGTCTATACTGATTCATGTAATATTCACAACAACTCCACTTTACAGGTGAGGATGCTGAGGTATAAAGATGAATTAACTGGCCACAGGTCCTATATCCAGCAGTGGGGGGCTGGGATCTGAAACCAGGCAATCTGGATTGAGCATCTGTTCTATGGACTCTGCTCTACCTGAGAACATAAATTCTAAAGGAACGGTGACTTTGTTTTGTCACTGCTGAATGCCCAGGTGCTCAATAGATATTTTGTTGACTTCCCAGCTCCTCTTCATCTATAGAAGTGCTCAATTCAGTTTACCCTGAATTAGCCTCAAAGTTTGGCTCTGACAGGCAGAGTAACATTCCAGCCCCTTCTTTCAACTACTGAAGACTTTCCTGGATGCAGTTTCTTCTGACCCACCCTTATCTGGCATGGAGCCTTGGACCCATCAGATGGTCAATAAATACTCATCGAATGAATGAGTCTCTTACGTATATCAGAGCTGTTGACAAACACAAAGGTTTGGGATCAAATAGTATAATGTGATCAGGTAGTAGTAGAATGTCCTAAAAATTGCACTTGACTGAATTAAAAGTTGATTTTGATCTTTAGTGAGCTGTGGGAATTTCACTATTCCAAACTTCAGCGTGTTTCTTTTTTGTTAAGACTTTAACTTCTTAAGGCAGTTTGAGGTTTATGACAAATTTGAGAGGAAGGCAGAGAGATTTCCCATATACCTCCTGTCCCTCCATGTACTGAGCCTCCCCTATTATCAATATCACTCACCAGCATGGTACATTTATACCAAGGATGAATCTATATCAACATGTTACAATCACCTGAAGTCCACAGTTTACATTAGGGTTCACTCTCCGTGTTGTACAGTCTATGAGTTTAGACAAAATGTATAACATATATCTATCATTATAATATCATATGGTATTTCCACTGCCCTAAAAATCCTCTGTTCTTTGCCTATTTATTTCTCCCCCACCTCCAGCCTCTGGCAACCACAGATCTTTTTTACTGTCTCCATTGTTTTGCCTTTTCCAGAACGTCATGTTGTTGAAACCCTACAGGATGTAGCCTTTTCAGACTGGCTTCTTTCACTTCATCATATGTATTTAGGGTTCCTCCATGTCGTCCTCATGACTTGACAGTTCATTTCTTTTTAGCATTATACAATATTGTATTGTCTGGCTGTATGAGCTTATTTATCCATTCGCCCACTGAAAGATATCTCAGTTGTTTGCAGATATGGGCAACTGTGAGTACAGCTGCTACAAACCTCCTTGTGAATGTTTCTATCTTTTAAACATGTGAAAATATACTAAGTATAAGGTACTGTGCACTTGAGATGGATTATGCACATTCAGTCTTTAAGAAATTCCTATCAGGTAGGTGCTACTATTGGCCCATTGTAAGGATGAAAAAAGCTAACTAGAGGCTAAGTAATTTGCTGTGGGCCACAGAGATAAAGCTGGAGCTAGTATGTCTAATTCCAAAGTTTAGCTTTTACAAACTGTGCTGTATACTTTTTCCATTTTTAACTTATGCCATATAACAAGAGCTATTATAATAATTATGTATGAAATACAGACTGTGAATTGAAATAGTTGCCAACTGCTATGTGTCTTGAAATCAAAGTAAAACCTGTAAATTCAACACTCAGCTTTTATAAGCAAAAGCTTCGTTTTTTCTTCATCTTTTCATTTTCAGTTATTTCTGACTTCTCTGGAATAAGGAGGCAATGTAAAACAGTACTTCACGTTATAGAGATTCATTCATTTAACTAGTATTTGTGGAGCCCATGCCATGTGCTTGGCAGTGTGACAGAGACAACAAATGAAGAGTAAGAGAGTCTAGAGGAGGAAGCAGAAAAGCAATCAGGGAACACAGAAAATGACTGGGGAGGGAGAGCAGGGTTGGGGAGGGTGCAAAAGTGGAGTTCGTTGCAGGCAGTGTGTGCAACAGGTGAGATTACTACACAAAAAAGAGAATGTGCCGTTTCTGGGAACAGCTTTCATCTGTGGGTGGAGGACCTAACGAAGGAGTTTGGGGTAGGATAATGGGGAATCTTGGCAGGAAGTAAAATGCCCTTATGTTTTTTAGAAAGATCAATCTAAAAGTAGCGGGGGAAATGGATTAGATAGGGCAATACCAGAATCAAGGAAGCTGCATGGGTGTTGAATTTAAACAAGGGTAGAAACTGTAATATATTGACTGTGGAGACAGTGATGTGGGAGTTGATTTGACAGCTATTAAGAAAGTATATAGCCTTGATAATTGATGGAAATGCAGAAGAGATGGTGTCAAAGATATTGCCAAGAATGTGCTTTTGGTGACTGAATAGACAGTGGCGCCCAAGATAGGGAATCTAAGGGGGAGACAGTCCGGTGGGAGTGGGGAATGGGGATGGGAGATGGCATGTAGCATTACACATGTATGGAGTTAACTGGCAGTTGGATTCTGGAGTCCAGAGCTTCGTGGAGGTGGAGGCTTTCCTGAAGGCATACGGTGCCTGATGACATGGGAGTGGACAGGCTCCCCACGTGCAGCGAGGGGCAGTCAAAGCAGCACCACCCATGGGGACAGCACAAAAGCGACGCCTGTAAGAGCGTGCGTGAATGAACCTCCAGAGGCGTCGGAGCAGATTGGAAGAGACGGACTCAGGCCCCAGATAATCAGAACAATTCCTTCATCGAACTGAGGACCATCAAACACCGCCGGCACGTTCCCACCATTCACATCCGCCCAACACCAACCATCGGCTCCAGGCAGGCTCACAGTGACTCACCTACCACGACAGCCCCCACTCGCTGCCCCTGCCTCAGGTCGAGGGAAGAAGCTGCCTCCGAGGCTCCGGGCCCCCGGGGCCTGTGGGCGTCTCCCTGGAGCCCAGCCGCACCCCGCGCGCCGGCACAGGAACGCCCGCCCCTGCCCCTCACCGCCCGATGGAGGCTCCCTCCTCAGGCCGAGCTCAAAACCGTCCTTCTCATGGCCTCTGCTGCTGCCGCCGCTGCTCCGGATGGGGGGGCCGTCCCGCCGTCCCCCAGCCCACTCCTGGTCCCCACAACCTCGGGGACAGCGCGGCCAGCTGCACCGTTGCCTTTCAATCAAATTCTGCTCTAAGCCACCAACCGCTGCTGGCTGAGCCAATGCCGACACTTCTTCTTCCGCAACGCCAGGACGCCGCAGCCAATCAGGAAGAGCCGCGCTGCGGCGTGCCAGCGCCTTAGAGACGGTTGACGCCTGCCCCGCGGTTGCCACAGCAACCAGAGAACGCGCAGGTTTCAGCCCCAAGGCCGCAAGCCGCAGCGGAGGGAAGTGTGTGGAGGACTGTGCGGCGGCCGCTACCCAGACTTAGCCAGCGTACTTGAGTGGAAAGCCTAAAACGCTTTGTTTTTCTGGCCTTGGTGTGCCAAGACCTTAGGATTTTAAATAAAATGCATGGGAAAGAGCAGCTTCATTTTAGGATGTTTGGTTTCAAAACTTGCTATGGACTAAAAATTATCTTCCAAAGCAAAGATAGCCTTGGTAATTGATGGAATCGCCGTTAGAGATGGTGTCAAAGATACTGCCCAGAATGTGTTTTTGGTGACTAAATAGACAGTGGTGCCCAAGGTAGGGAATCCAAGGGGGAGGCAGACCAGTGGCAATGTGGGCTTGGAGGGTGAGAGATGGCGTAATTTAAAAAGAATCAATGCTACACGCTAAATAGAGTTCAAGAGCATGAAAACATTTTCAGTTACTCAGACGCACTGAGAATACGGCAATGAGAATACGGTGTGAAAATAAAAGTGACCTGGGATTCAGGAGCTCTGTACGGTACACCTATCATTACTTTGTGGCTTTAGACAAGGCTCTCCACCTTTTGTGAAAGTCTGAAGCTTCTTCTTGAAAAAAGCTGAATTGCATTAAATCTTTTAGAACATACCTAACTTCACATTATAAAACTTTAAAAAATGTAAAATTTGAGTGCTCATTTTTTGCCAGGCACTATTTCAAACTCACATTTCAGTTACTCTTCACACACCATCTGGTCATCATTTTTCATCCTAGTTTATCTGTAAAGTGGAAGCACAGTAAGTTTCCTGAGTTGCCCAACATGACAGAGCTAGTAAGTGATGGAGGCAGGGTAGAATCCACAGTTTGAAGCTAGTGCCCCTTCTAAACCACAATGATACTCCCTTGACAATTTCTTCAAATACAGGGCTTACTCAATCCCATCTTAATATCACTCCAAATGCCCACTGGTGTCAATCAGTGCAGTGATTCTCTCTCTCAGAACTTGATTTAAAATAAATACAGTGAACCCTCTCTGATGTTTCTTTTCTATGAATAACAATTAAAAATTAGCTAAATAGGATAGTCACACGGGTTTGTGTAACTGAAAATATACTTTAACACTAAAATAGCTTTAAGGTCCCATTTAGAGATTATATAGAAAGGTGAGATGGAAACCACTCAAGTAAATATAGCAGAACTTAATGTCAGAGAACATCAAACCAGCAGTGTTAATATTACCAATCAAAAAATTGACAGGAACAGGCAGACTGATGCTGAGATTAAGTATTCTCTACATTTTAAATATTAAGCAGGGAGACAAAAATGACTCCAGTGAACGTCACTTTTTATCAGAATATTGAATGTGTGTCCCATTTTTCTCAACAAAATAAAATCTTCAACTTATGTTTTGACCTTCCCTGAGTATGACTGAAAGTTGCCTAGGAGATTAGGAAGCATGAAAGACATTGGCCTCTAGAGGAGAGATGTGCTGTCATCTCCATCTGGTTTAAGGGTCCATGCTGCGCTCTGTAATGTGCTAAAGACACATAACCCCCAAGGGTATGTGCCAAGACACATGCACCAAGCTTATGGCCTAACAGGTAGGGTACAGACCTAACATCCCCTTTTTATGTTCTCTAATACTAATGTTTTCTTTTACTATCCTGAAATTAATTCACAGTGTAAATTACAGAGTTCAAAAGTAAAACAGTATAAAGTAACTATAACAAAGAATAAAAGTAACTTAAATAGGTATATGATACTCAAAGAGTTCAAGTACACCCTTAATGAGCAAGATCAAACAAAAATGAGGGAGAAACTCACTATTTCCTTCCCTGCCCTTCCACATAAAAAAATATCTTAAATTTCTTCAGACAGGAATAATATAATGACAAAAATATTTTTTCCTAAAGCAAATGTAAGCAAAACTTTCAGATGAAATTTCTAAAACCATAGCATGTTTCCCCATTTCACTCCCAAAGGTTATCAAATTCATGATGGGACATCAAAAGCTTTCCAATACAGAAAACACAGAAGGAAGGTGGTACGAACATGTCAAGTAACTTTGGAAAGCAAACCAAGGCCTGTCCTTTAGCTATTATTTAAAAATGATTCATATTTAGCCCTTAAAAACAAATGAGAACAAGGCTTGAGTTCAGTGAGAGCTCAATATCGACATGCTTATTACATACACATCATGTAATGTGTGTTCATTCTACATCACATCGCAAAATTCTATCCTCAATAGATGTGTCTTTAAATGGGGAAAATAATGGACCAGCCTACCTTAAAGGGGCTTTAATTTCAATATTCCTAAACATACAATATCTTGTTTCATCTTCTTTTCTCACCGTTTTCTCTTTCCTGTGTCCTTCTTACTGAAGCACATATTAGGAAATCACCTATTTTTAAATCCCCTATCCCTCCTCCTGAGAAAGATATGCAGCTCTTCTAATAACCAAAGTACAAAGGAAAGACAATATCCAACAACTAATTCAGTAGACTTTTATTGCTCCTTCAAACTTCAGTAACATCTCCAAAAAATAGTCTTCTAACAATTTTCAAACAAATTTGAAAGGCAGGATCATTCACATTATAGACTTGGTAGAGACCTGTAGTTCATATAAATGAAAAATACCAGTTCTATGTTTTAAATGTTCAATTTACTTTGGATTTTATTACAAAAGAAAATATTACCATTGTAATTATAAAAGTCTTAAAAATTAGAACTGTACTGTGAAATTATACCAAGCTATCAAATATTATATAAACGAACAATAATATTCAATTTCTATTTATTTAAAAGTAGTAAACATTGGAAGATAACCACCCCTACAAAAGAACAAAACTTTTAATATTAAAGCACCTAAAGAAAAGCCACAACACAAAACTCAGTAAATGCACAAAAATCTGATTAAATAACAACTTGGGTTTAACAATTAGTCTAAGTCAATATGCACTAATTAAAAATTTTTAATGATTTTTAGATGATTCCATTTCCAACGTTATGTTTTCCTATTATTGACACTTACAACACTTTTTTGAAAAGTTGGAAAAGAACCAACTTTACATTAAAGTTGTCATATTGTGAATTTTGAACACTATTTTAAACTTTGAATGTACTTAAAATCTTTACATTTACTTTCTAAAATATAAATAATTGTTGGACTAAGCCAAAAGACATTTCACATACTTGTACTGCATGTGATAACAATGACGTAATCTACATAAATAAATTTAAAACATTACGTTATTTAACTTAAGCATATCTGAATTACAATGTTGTATCAATGGCTTACACATCCAGAATCTGAGCACTTGAAAGCAGGATTCTCATGTGATACTGTTCAGCACATTTACAGAACTGATGTACACCATATGATCCTTTACACACAGCAAGCTCTGGTATCATACCTCAGTCTCAGAAACCATTTTTGTTTTACAAAGTTTTGAAACTGTCTTTATGAAAGGATAAAGTTAGATAAAAACTATTATGTACATACATGAACTTGAAGGATGTGGAGGAAACAGAAATGTATTTTGGAGAAAATAAAAGTTAATTTTGAGTGGTAAATAAATCTGCTTTATAAATACATGCATTAGTACATACAAAATTTTGTCCTACACATTTTACAGAAGACTTGGCATATATGAACACTGATACACCACAGCATTTTTAAACAACTCAAGAGATTTAAGAGCAATAACATCATTCACACACAAACACACACCACATTAGAAAGACTGTGCTTCACTTAGGCATATCTAATATTATTAGAGAATATATAGAATCATCCTTTATCATAAGGAAGTTTAGTTCATTGTTTTCTCAAAAGCTGCTATTTTAGAGTGAAACTGCATTCAGAAAAAGTCAATTTCAGATGGTCAATATCAGGATTTATTATAGTCTTTGTAAACAGATACCTATAAATAAATAAAATAGGGTACAGAGAAGACTATCCTGAGGTGGCTCTGTGGCCAGGGCATTCAGTAGCACTAAGCTCCATCCTGGAAACCAAGGCATCTAGGAAAGTGCAGGGATGTCTAACTTACTCTGTAAATGGAGTATGTACAGGTTTAAATATTTTGCACCTTGAGGTAAATCAGTATAGCAATTATTACTGCTTATTTATACCTATTTAAGGCAATCTTTAAAAATCAATACATGTAGTAAATCATATTTTTCACTGTCTTACAATGAATGCTATCATGATTGTTTTTTTCAAAAAATAGTGGAAAAATATCATAATCATGTAAAACAAGCAGTTAATTAGTTAATAAAATGAGTTACCTTTGCTCTTCAATGGAGTAGTCATATCAGATCATTTTGTAAGTCAAGTAGTCAAAAGAAAAAAACCATTAACATTAAAAACATAGTAAAAACATTTTGAGTGCAAAGTATTTTGCAAGTCATGGTTTTTCTGGCACTGGACAATTATTATACATCATTAAATAAAATCACAGAAATACTATGATCCCAGGTAGTTTTCAGTTTAAATTTTAAAAACACTTCCTGTAAAATATAAGCACATTTGTTAACCCTATGATGTCCAGACACAAAGAAATGATGTGAGGAAATCCTCTTGTTCAGGTACATCAGGGGAGTTTACAAAATATACAGCAGCAAATACTGGGGTCTTTGGAAATGATTATGCTGCTATAAATCAAAAGGAATCACTTCAATGGAAGCACACAAACAGTAACAAGCACCATGGGTAATACTCTATTACCAATTGCCAGTAGAGTCTAACTCTTTTCTAGGCAGTACCAAATGATGCCAGCTATATTCTCTAAAGAAAAGTAGCTATATTTCCAACCTACCCACAGAGGCAGAAGTTGAATTTGTTATCTTAACTAGAATCTGGCAATATGGTCTCAGATGGGGAAATTACACTAGTTATTAAGTAGGTTAGAATGGATGAAAACACTTCAAAATTACTAAAATATCAGCTTTTGGCATTCCTCATGATCTTCTATAAGATCGATTCCTCATGCATTTGTACTTTAATTACAAATGATTAAAGGGAGTACTGGAATTTCAGGAACATTTTCATCCTAATATACATGTCACTGTTTTCAATAGTTCTGTGGCTTCTCAATACTCATTTGTTTTTTTACAAATTATCCTCTTGCCAAATCAGTTTCATAACCCCATTCATCCAGTCCTACAGGCTTAACAATAACAATATTTATTTATTTCATGTTGCGCAAAGAATATATAAAAAATGACTAAAAAGATTTGCTGTAAGTTAAAACAGCTCAGAAAAGCAAAAATGCTAACACAGAATAGGAAGAATGCCATCAATCTGAGCCACACATAAAATGTCTAAATTCCTTTTAAAATACAAATACGGAAGGCAGTGCTTTATATCAAAGATGTAAAATCTATCAACTGATTTCAGAGAATAAACCATAAATGCAAGTAAGCACCGGCTATTTTACATTAACAGTTTACTCTCTATTTGTTACCTTTTCAAATGTCTATATATTTAAGCATTGTATCAATTAAAATAAATATTTTAAAATGAAATCACAGGTAACAATCTATTAAATATAACATATACAGAGAAAAGAATAACAAAAACAGAAATAAAAGGTAATTATTAATAAAGTAATACTGATCATAAGCCCATCAAGAAAAATCTGACTCATGATTATTTAATCATACTACTTATAATAGAAAAATAATCAAGAACTTGAACCTGATACAAACTAAACCACATTTTAAGTAAAAACAGCAAAGGCAAAGAACAGAGTGGGCACTCTAGATTCTTATAAAGTATTATTAGGATTTGTAAAAAATTTCTACACAGGCAACAAAATTTAACTACTATAAATTGGCATGATGTAGATTCTAAAATTCATAAAACTACGGCTGGTATAGGGGTTAAATTATATAAATCACCTGTGATTCTACTTGTCTATCAGAATGGAAACCTGGATATGAAGGTTTTAAGATTTAAAATAAATTTTAAAAATATAAAGGCCAAAACTGTACTTCTTATCTAGAAAGTTTACATGTGTCTATTGCTATAGCCAAAAAATTTCCATAGCTTGTGAAACATGATGGACATCTACATAAATAGAACGCACTTACAGAGAAGCCAGAAATGTCACCATTTGTCCCGCAGCACTGGCATAAAGACTCCCTTTTCTTCCCACAAAGCACTGACAGAAGTGAAATAATATGTGAATATTTTTAGTAACTCAAGTAAAAATTATAACCATATGGACAGGGCACAAATCACCCGAAGACGGTACAAATTGCCACTGACAGCAAATAGATTTAAAGACAAGTAGATTGAATGCATTTCCCCACATCTTTCTATTGCGTAACAGAAAAAAATTTTTCCGACATAATAAATATTTGAATAGTAAGAACCATGTACCTCACTTCTAAAAGATCATTTCATTATATAAAAAATCTCCATGGTGTTCCTAACAAACTTCAGACACTACTTCAAAAAACCCTGCAAGTCATACATAAATAGCATGACATACAATATCATTATATATAGTGACATGAAATATACTTATATATATATGTATATATATATGTGTATATACATATATATATATATATGTATATACACATATATATATCTGTATATCTCTCTATATAATTCCTCTTGGTTCAATTCTATAACGAAGTTTCAGCATCCATATATTTCTTTGCTGGTTCATCTTCAAAATTTATCTTCACACTCACAGGTTTTTCAGGGCTATTTAAAACAAAGAAAGAATAAATGATTAAGAAATGGAAAAATCTCACATTCCAAATATGGCCAACAATTGGTATCCACAATAGGCCTTTTGTAATGACTATTAATGCTGTAAACATGACTTGCTATTATTACTTTGCTGTTTCTTTCCATATCAATAAACTTAACTGGGAAGACAAATACTCAAAACTCTGGATTTTTTAATGCATATCTTTGCCACTGAAATTCATGTTTCTCTTACAACTGAAGAGGAGCTCCTTAAAACTGGTTAGTCCCGAATGGCCAAAGCAATCCTGAGAAGGAAGAATAAAGCGGGGGGAATTATGCTCTCTGACTTCAAGCTCTACTACAAACCCACAGTAATCAAGACAATTTGGTACTGGCACAAGAACAGACCCACAGACCAGTGGAACAGACTACAGAGCCAAGATACAAACCCAAGGATATATGGTCAATTAATATACGATAAAGGAGCCATGGATATACAATGGGGAAATGACAGCCTCTTCAACAGCTGACGTTGGCAAAACTGGACAGCTACATGTAAGAGAATTAAACTGGATTATTGTCTAACCCCATACACAAAAGTAAACTCAAAATGAATCAAAGACCTGAATGTAAGTCATGAAACCATAAAACTCTTAGAAGACAACATAGGCAAAAGTCTCTTGGACATAAACATGAGCAACTTCTTCATGAACATATCTCCCTGGGCAAGGGAAACAAAAGAAAAAATTAACAAGTGGGATTATATCAAACTAAAAAGCTTCTGTACAGCAAAGGACAACATCAGTAGAACAAAAAGACATCCTATAGTATGGGAGAATATATTCATAAATGACACATCCGATAAGGGATTGACATCCAAATTATATAAAGAGCTCATGCACTGCAACAAACAAAAAGCAAATAAGGCAATCAAGAAATGGGCAGAGGAGCTGAACATACTTTTCCAAAGAAGAAATTCAGATGGCCAACAGGCACATGAAAAGGTGCTCCACATCACTAATCACCAGAGAAATGCAAATTAAAACCACAATGAGATATCACCTCACACCAGTTAGGATGGCCGCCATCCAAAAGACAAACAACAAATGTGGAGAAAGGGGAACCCTCCTACACTGCTGGTGGGAATGTAAATTAGTTCAACCATTGTGAAAAGCAGTATGGAGGTTCCTCAAAAAACTCAAAATAGAAATACCATTTGACCCAGCAATTCCACTCCTAGGAATTTACTCTAAGACTGCAGCAGCCCAGTTTGAAAAAGACATATGCACCCCTATGTTTATCGCAGCACTATTTACTATAGCCAAGAAATGGAAGCAACCTAAGGGTTCATCAGTAGATGAATGGATAAAGAAGAGGTGGTACATATACACGATGGAATATTACTCAGCCATAAGAAGAAAACAAATCCTACCATTTGCAACAACATGGATGGAGCTAGGAGGTATTATGCTCAGTGAAATAAGCCAGGTGGAGAAAGACAAGTATCAGATGATTTCACTCATCTGTGGAGTATAAGAACAAAGAAAAAACTGAAGGAACAAAACAGCAGCAGACTCACAGAACCCAAGAACGGACTAACAGTTACCAAAGGGAAAGGGACTGGGGAAGATGGGTGGGAAGGGAGGGATAAGGGGAAAAAAGGGGTATTAAGATTAGTACACATAATGTAGCAGGGGGGGGCATACGGGGAAGGCCGTATAACACAGAGAAGACAAGTAGTGATTTTATAGCATCTTACTACACTGATGGACAGTGACTGTAATGGGGTATGTGGTGGAGACTTGATAATAGGGGGAGTCTAGTAACCATGTTGCTCATGTAATTGTACATTAATAATACCAAAAATTAAAAAAAACTGGTTAGCATATGACTGTGTTTGATTTATTAATTTTACTTTATATGTGAACAATTGCAGCATTATATATTTATTTCATTGACAAATCCATCAAAAATTAATCTTTGTTAATATAGTTAAGTATCGAATAATTTCCTGCAAAATATAATAAAGTTACAAACTTTATTTCCCCAAATTTGATCCACAAATAGAAGATCAAAACACATATTCTGTATTTTCAAGTTAATATCAGATACAATGATTCCATATGTATGGATTTAATCAACTTAGTGATTTAATTGCAACACATGAATATTTTATATTTTGGGAAAAAATTTCCAGAGTATAAAAACACACATGGTTTGTTGCCTTCTCCAGATAAAACTGAAGGAAGAATCCCCAAACATCACTCTGTTAAACACGACCCAAACACTGTCTTCTTCCCATGTGATTTTGAATTGAGGGGAGCAACTTGAATGAAAAGCAGAAATAAAAGTAAAAGATACAGTATTATTATACAGTCTTTATATTTTATCATAACAATACTAACAATTTGGACCAAGTGCTAACAAGGTACGAAAAATTACTAAGAGTAAAATGAGTCTCTAGTAAAATTCTGGCTATATGGAATAACCCAAAATGACAGTTTTAACTTAAAAACTTGTATGATCAAAGATAGAAGTGAAGAACGTCCAGCTTAGATAATTAGAACTCAAGAAATGATAGGAAAGCCAAAAAAAGAGAGAGCAAGAGAGATTAAGCGGAAGCAAGGCTCTAAAAGGAGGCAGGGAAACAATGAGCAAAACCTAACCAATCATTATCAAAAGAAAGGGGCCACAACATCCCCAACCAAACAGAAATGCTCTGGTGACCACCCGCCTGCAAGTTCTCATCTGCTGCCCAGGCAGAAATACCAACACCCTCCTCGTGCCTGGCACAAAGGGCACACAAGTGAGTGTTTGTTGAATATGAATGACTGAGTATCCTACAGGATAATACCTCATTTCTCCAAAGACCTAAGAGATTAAAGTACTAATACCCAATGACAATCCCTGAGGTTCAGGCCTTGAAGTGAGGGCCAAAGAAAGAAAAAAGGGTCACATAACATGAAATGTAAAGAAGGAGCTATGAAATAGTTATGTAGTACGTGGTCCAGTGCAAAACTTGAGTGGCCTTTACATCCATGAATTGTATTTCTTCCAAATATCTTCTAGGAAAACATCTACCTCCCCTGAAGAAATGGTAGCTTTAACAAAACAAAAGAAAGAAAATACCGCTTTTCCTTTTTATTGGACCATCAGGTAGTGTTCAAATGCAGTATTTATTTAATCCCTAATAAGTATCTACACAGTTTCTGATCCTTTTATATATTTATTCCATACTGCCGTATGTACATATTCATTTTTACTATAAAACAGATCAAATTCTTTTTTTGAAATAGGTAATGATTAATTTAAAAAATAACAAAACAATTGGTATATATATCTGATTCCAGTATACAGTAAGAAGGTGGATAGCTGGAAAGATGAAAGGAAGAAAAAAGGAGAGAAATGGAAAAGAAGGTTGGTTTTGTTAAGTAAGGAGAATATAAATTATTTGAGTTGCATTAAATTTCACTGTTTTCTTGAATAGCTACCCATAAGTAGATTGAAGATTGGCTACTGTCAGAAAATGCGTAAATAGGTACAGCTACCTCAGGTTAGATCTGGTTACTTTGGTATTCTCAGTATTCATGGAAAGTGCCTTCCACTGTGCAGTTTTGGCCATTTCATCTGATATGTTAACCACTGAGGGATCAACACTGAAGAACAAATACACTTTTTGGTTAGTATTCAGTACTTGCAAAAGCATTAACACTGTCATTCTCATTATCTATGTAATATTTTCTTCCATAAACATAAAATTGAGAAAACTCTTTGCCATGCACTTAAACAAAGGTCTAGCAAAACAACAGAATTTTGGAGTTTTGTTATAAAGGTCTCATGGGGAATTACACCCTTCTTTATAATCGAAACTAGGAATAACATTAATTAATTTGGCAATGATGCCCAAAGATGATCAGTTTGGCTGAAATAACATATCAATGTGTTTGTAAATATAAAAAAATAGTTAGAAAACTGATAATTGGCACAAATTTCAATCTCATCAAATAAATATACAAAGTATGTAAGGAAAAATTAAGGTTACAATTTATTTTAAAGTTTGTTTTTTATAGCTTTAAAGAATCATTAAAAGGAATGCTGGAAAAGGTGACACTTTATTTAAAAGGGAAAACAGAGCTCTGAAAAATATTTCATGAGATAACATAAAAACAGGTATAGGCTCCACTTAAATTTGTCAAGGTCCATGTGTAATCATACTGAGAAAATAATAATGCAAGACCTACAGACATTAAGTAGCAAATAATGTTGGCAAATTGGTGAGAGTCACTAATAATGATCATAGCAGTTCCTATACTCTTTTTGGAAGGATAACCAACAAAGTTAATATATTAATTCATTTAGCAAACATTTATAGAATGTAGTGAAGCAGACCACTACAGTTAAATATATTAAGATGTCTATACTTGGATTTTAACTTAAAGATTTGAGGGAAGATCATGAAAAATGACACAAAATAATACCAATGATGAAAATTAATAGTAAGCAAGTATAGAGGAACGTTACCTGACAAATTTATTTATCAAAACTAACCAACACATACAAGTTCAAATGTGACCTCTGAAAAAATTATAAAGATGTGTTAAAATTGAAAAAAGGTTGCAGCCAGTTACTTGAATATCAGCGAATATTTTTAATTAGCTGGTCAGGGAAGGAAACTATTTATACATTCTAAAACAGATTTTTCTCTGTAAATAGATACTCAGAAATGGAATGTTTAAAAATAGGAATCAGATGTGTGCATAAATAATACAGGTTTTTAATCTTTTAAACTACAAAAAGTTTACAGAATGAGTCGAAAGATAGTTGAAAGAGACCTCCATCTTTAGTTCTTAAATTTAAGTATAAATCACCAAAATCAAACATGATAAACCATATATGAAACTTAATTTTTCCATAATATGAGTCCTCACGGTCAATGGTCAAATCACACCTTTGGAAAGTAGGTGAGTTCCAGGGTCTCTAAATAGAGTTTCATACTGAAAGGTTATCAGAAAGTGGATTACAAATGTTTATTTTACAGCACACACTGACCCCAGTCCACAGGAAGGGCAGAAAAGAAGAAGCTGTACTACTGAGAGAACAGGAATATCCTGAGACGCATGCACAGATTTTTAAACTTCACTGAAACAGAAGGAGTGATGACAGACAATTACATCTTGCTCGCTTGGCAGGAGAGCCAGTTGAGGGCTGTGGTGGCCGCCCAGCTATTCCTCTTCTCCCTGGCGAGGGGAAGGGCCACGAGCAGTCCTTTCAGAGCCACATGAAGCCCTCCTTTAGGTTATATGCCAGGCGCAGGGTTTTAAAAAATACTTATCACTGCTTTAAGGCAGCATTACATGGCTTATTCATGCTTTTGACATGTGTATCAGATACATTTTACACAATAAAGTTCTATCTCACCTATATTTTAGGGCTTTAACTGGAATTTGCAGAAGACTTCCCCTTTCAAACGGAAGATGCACAGTCTCGTCCTCGGCTTGAAGCATTCGTTCAGCTTCCTTTTGAGCACATATGGGGAGAGATTACATTTCCCAGAGTATTCCCAGGAAGACCAGTTAATACATAACATCTTAAAGAATCAGAAACCCAAACTGACAATATTTTATTTAAATATACCTGCCATGACTGAAAAATTCCCTATTATGAACATATACTTCTAGCACAAAAGGAAAACAACTTATAAAGAGTAATTTTTAAATGGTTCTAACTTTCATTTCTGTAAGTTAATTACTAACACTATTTTAAAATGAGTTTAGCTACATACATTTTATTATCAATTATTATGTGGGCATATAATGATATAAAATTTCATGAAATCTCATGGCTCTCATTATTATACAATTTAAGTAAAACCTCACTTAGATGAGGCAGCAATACCTACATCCAGGGCCAAATAATGCTCTGTTGTAGGGGTCAGCCCTATAAACCTAGGACATTCAACACCATCTTAGGCCTCTATCCATTAGATGCCAGTGCAGTCTCTCCAGTTTTGACAGTTAAAAATGTCTCAAGCATTGAAATCTGTGCCCAGAGGAGAAAAGGGCAAGAATGATTAGACAGGAGACATGAAGCAAAATCATAACAATAATACTGGGGGGTAGCGGCAGGGCAGTATAGGAGAGACAGAGAAAGCATTCACACTCTTCTTTCTTACCAACAAAAATCCTACTACTTGGAGATGGCAATGTGCCCAACTTTTTAAAAATCTACAAGATAACAAAATAAAACCTAAACTAAATTCCCCAGCAATCCCTGCAACACAGCATGGACCTGTGGTGCAAGTGGACCTCACTGGATATTTCTGGAAAGACTCCTTAAAGCAGGAAAACAGAGTAAAGCCCGCTTTGTTTTCTCTCCACCCACTCCATCCTTCCCACCGTCTCCAGTGCTAACGTGATGGCTCCGCAGCCATGTGACCCCTGAAGAGATTCTGAGGGAAACCGTATGAAGGATGGGAGTGGAGGGGCAGCAGGGCTCCAGGTCATCTGAGGAGCCGTCACATTAGACTCTTTGCCTTCAAGACTTCTTTTACATGAGAGAATAAACTCTTGCATTTAAGCCACTTGTACTTTTGTTTTCGGTTACATACAACTGAACCTTATTCTGAGGCAGGAAATAATAAACAGGCAATTTTACCTAAGCATTTTATAAATAAATTATATCCTATTGGAAAAATCAAAATCTCAGACACATTTACATATATAACTGAATAAAACAAAAATCTTTAAAAAAATTGTGGGGGCTCAATTCAAATTAGTATTCCAACTAGCATGCAAAATAATTTTTATTGAAAAGTAAACATATAACCAGAAATTTTGCCATAAATCAGCACTAAATAATCAACCCAAACCATGAGAAAATGCTGAACCTTAAGTGCATTCTGCCATACTTTAATAACCACATTCTCATAAATACTATGCAATCAATGTAAGGTGTAAATTAGGCTGCTTTCTCTCAAAAATTACGGGAAAAACCCAGTAATTTAGAGAACCCTATTTCAAACAGGACCACCCATTTAAAAATGTGTATCTTTCTTCTTAACTTTGAGCTGATTATTTAAAAAGAAAAAGAAAAAAGTCAAATTCAGTATAACATACTCATGTTAATCTCAGTATACAAGTCAATTAATGGTACAGAATATTGTGTATAAAGACTGAAGTGTCATTATATTTTTTTGTAAAAAGATATTTACTTAAAAGTCCTTTTTGCCAGATTGTCATACCAGATTATGCAAATCTATACCAGATTATTAAAATGCTTCTAAAATTAAAATGTATACTAAAATATACTTACATATTTAAGGTTAAATTAGATAGTAGACTATGATTTGGAATTATTTCATGTTACTATGTTTTAATACTACTACATTCTTCTGACTGTTAAGTGCATACATGATATGTACTCATTAAGAAGTATTTTTGTGTCTGGGCTATGGAGGAGCAAGTTGATAAAAAGCCTATGTTTGGGACAAGTTACCAATCCCTCTCTGCCTCAATTTCCTTATTTGTAAATTGGGGATTATAAAAGTACCTGCACTTACAATAATGAAGTTCTTAGGAGGACTGATTACCGTAAAGTGCTTGTAATAGTAGTGCCTGCTACTTGGTACAAAATATTCAACGAGTGGATGGTGTAGATTCAAAATTCTTGTCTTTTTACCTCTTTCTCCTTTTTCTTTTTGTCATCTTCTTTCTTTTTCTTACTTTCTGGCATGAGATCATCAAGCCAACTAAGTTCTCTCTTTGTGAAACACAGATCCATGAGTTTGCGTACAAAGACTAATGCAAGAACCTTAAAAAAGTTGGGGAGAGAATATTAAGTAACATCTAAAAATATATAAATTGTACAACTTGAAGAGAGACAAAGTATTAAAAATATAAATAATGAAAAAGTACTTCATATATTTTATTTTTTAATGATTTCATATTTTATTTCAAAGGAATTGAGTCACCTATTTATTGTTTTGAATTTCTACTCAGAGAAAACATATAAAGGAAATGGCATTTTTAACCTTTCCTATATAAATCCCTTGCACTCTGCATAAAACTATAAAGCCCTGTATTTTTACAGCAATATAAGATTAATTTTTATGACTGTATTATATATATTATGTAAGTAGATATACTAACAATTAATCCATTAGCTATCCCATTTTTCAGCATTAGGTTTTAACTTTCAATCATGTTTGTGATAAGGACATATTACTTTAACTTGCTTTTCTTTAACTACTACCAAAGTTGAAGATGTTTTCAAATGTTCACTGGCCATTGGCTTTCCTCTTCTGTTCTCTCTTATCCTTTGCCTGTTTTTCAACTGTTTTTTATGACTCTGTTCACAAATTTATGAGTAGTTTGGACAGAAACACTTTATCTGCCTTATATGTTAAAAATATTTTCTACCAGTTCACAATCTGATCTTACTATACACATATAAAACATTTAATTATCATGTGGTCACATATATCTTTCTTATACAGTTGAGTTTCCCTATCTTCTTTGAAAAGTTATCTTCAGTCACTAATTTATATAAATATTCTTCAAAAATTTTTACTATAATTTAGTTTAATTCTGAATTTATTTATGTTCTCTCTGAATATGGTATCAGGTAGGGGAGCAACCCTGTTTAGTTCCCAGTGTATAGTTAAATCTTCTAACACTATATACTAAATTTTCCCACATAAATCAAAAACCACCTTTAATGAAATAATCCACTTAATTCATATATATATGAATGTAGTATGAATTATGGATTACATTACAATTAATATACATATTACATTACTTACATAGTACTGTATTATAAATATTAATACATTCATATATACATATATGAATAATTTGGTATTCAAGTAAATTCTCATATAATTTGGTAAATTTCTGGACTCATTAGTCTATTTTTCTGATCTCTTTGTCTCTTCCTATGCCAATTCCATATCGAGTTAGCCACACTGACTTGACAGCCATTTCTAAATATTTAGTTATCAGAACAATATGGTTATCAGCATCAGAACAGTCAAGTCCTTCATCCCCGAACTCAGACAGGAATTCTTAATTATAATGATCTGTTTTGTTGTCTCTGGTATTTATCATCTTTATTTTTTCATAAATGTATGGCTTACATGTAGGAAAATAGAAAGTATCGTGTATCATTTGATGCTTTTGACAAATGTATACACTCAAGTAACCCACACTAAACAAGATACAGAATATTTCTACCATCCATGCTGCCATGATTCTAGCACTTATTTTTCTCAGTAAGTTTTAAAATGACCAGTTCACACTGACACCAACTCCCTCCTCACCCCTCCACCACACACACATGCAAACAAATCTCTAGTAAAATTCATACTTGGAAGTGGCATTTTTATACTAAGTATACATGACAAAGAAGATGGTACATCTTTCCATTTTTTCAGGTCTTAATTTTATGTCCTTCCATATTGTTATGGGTTAAATTGTGCCCCTCATGAAAGAGATTTAAGTCCTAAACCCCAAGACCTCAGAATATGACTTTATTTACTGGAGTAGAGTGTACTCCTAATATGGTATGTCTGGTGTCCTCATAAAACAGTCATGTGAAGACACAGTGACATACAGGAAGACCATGTGATGATGAAGGCAACTGGAGTTACGTAGCTGGAAATCAAGAAATGCTGAAGATCATCAACAAACCCCCAGAAGATAGGAAGAGGCAAAGAAGGATTCTCCTGCAGGTTTCAGAAAGAGCACAGCCCTCACCACATCTTGATTTCTGACTTCTAGCTCCAGAGGTATAAGAAAATGAATTTGTATTGCTTTGTATGGCAGCCCTAAGAAACTGATACAAATACTATTATAAAGATTTTTTTTCTTTAAATAGTTCTTTCATTTTTAATTTTTTAGGTATTTTATAGTGTTTGGTCACTATTATGTGTGATTTTTTTTCCCTCTCCATATTTAGCATTATGACTAAGATAGAACCTACATACTAATTCTCATGTTTTCTTGTATCCAGCCCTCTAACAAAATCCTTACTTATTCTATTAGGCTTTTTTGTTTGAGTCATTTAGGTTAATAGGTACACAATCATACAGTCAACAAATGTTATCTCCTCTTTACACAATTACTATATTATTCTTACATCACAGAACCTTCAATTTATATCAAATAACAATAGTAAGAGTGAGCTTCCCTATATTAAACTCATTTATAAATTTTTATTCACAATGACTGAATTTTATAAAGTCTTCTTATCTTTAGTTATGTTGGTGATTCCTGATGCTTAAGTATCACTATTTAATTATGACATATTACCTACAGAAACACTATATATTTATTTGTCAATATCTTAAGATTTTTACACTTATATTAGTAACTGAAAAGTCACCAGAGTTCTTTTGTACAACATTATTAGACTTTAGTATTAAGATCTTGCTCATGCTTCATGAGAAAAAATACAGGAGTTCCCAACCCTTTCCCTTGGGTCTAGAATAATTCAAGAAGAATTAGAATTAACTGTCTTAGAATTAACTGTTAACTCATCTGGGGCTGGTACTCTAAGGGCATATCTTCAACCATTTTTCCAGTCTCTTCTGTACTACTGAATTATATGTATCCATAGGTTTTATACTTCTCTTCAGGTCAGTTCTGGAAATACATGTATATAGTGGGATAATAATCCATTTCCTCTAGATTAAAACACAGGCCCTGGGGTTAAATCTGCTCCACCACTTATTTTGTATGGTCTATGAGCTAAGAATAGTTTTCACAGATATTTGGAATTGATTTGATGATAGAGAACATTAACTTTAAATGACAATTAAGTGAAATATTATCCCAATTGAAAAAGAATTCTGTCATCAGTAGTCTTTCATTAAAAAAAAAACTGCATAATTGCTTTTCAAATTTCATCAATAAGAAATTTTAGAAATTTCTTTCTTGTTGTGTGTTTATATATTTCTGTGGCCTACAAAGCCAAAAATACTTACTATCTGACCATTTATAGAAAACAGTGTGTCAACCTCTGCTTTAGATATTCAAATTTATTGCTATAGATTCATGTGATATTTTCTTAAAACCCCTTGAATCCCTTCCATAGCTGTGGTTATAGAATCTTCTCTCTTAATCATGTATATTTTGCTCTGTAATCTTCTTCTTTTACTCAAGCTTGGGAGGGGAGTCCACCCATTACAGATCTTGACAAATGAAAAATTTGGTTGCATTTATTTTGTCTTCTTTAATAATAAAGGAAATGAAGTGTGTACATTTTCTCAAGAATATAATTTTAGCTGTATCCCATAGACTTTGTTAAAAAGTTCTCCATTTCTACAATGGTTTTTTAACTTAGTTTTCCACCCAGAGATTATTTCAGCATTTAATTAAATACTTAAGATATGTTTAGTAACCTTTTATGATTCATTTGTAATTTTTAAGATTTTACTTTGTGGCCATGTACATTACCAATTATTGCAGGATATTTCTAAAATACCCTCTACTTGGAAAATGCAATATTCTGTGATAATTTAACAAATTATATTGACTGTCTTATTAATATCATCTATAATCTTTATTACTTTTTAACTTCTAGGTCAGGTAATTTCTGAAAAAGATTTATTGAAATATCCTATTAAAGAACCATATAGTTCTGGTTCCTTTGCTTTTTATATTTGGCTATCATATTTGTTCTATAAACATCCTAACTCTGAAGTTGTTTAAAAGTGCAAAACAGTGTTCTATAGCCCAAGGACTAAAAAAACAAATTCAATTTCAGAAATGAGTGGTTTAATAGCTAGCAAGGGCTAATTCACATTTCAACACCTAAGGTGCTTAAAATGGGTTACTGTTTTTCTCAAAGTCAATGATAAATATTAATAAAATAATTACTTTAAAAACACACAAAAGTGTTATTAGTGACACAGTCTGAAAAAAAAAATACTTACCATCATGGGAAAAACCACTGCAGCAGCAGAAGCTTTTATCACCCACAAAAGAACCAGACAAGTGAGCTGGACGACAGTGAAGACGTGGACCTTCCAGAGAGGCACGTACCGGAGGTATATCAGATCGGGCTGATGCTTAGCAGGCATTCCGAATAGTTTTATACGGTCAAAAAACTACAATCAAAGGGAAAACAACAAAAGAAAAAGTTTTCAACAAAAGTATAATTTCTGCTACTAAGAAAAAGGAATATTCAACTTCAGGGTTTTGGTATTTAAACTGAACTTCCTTGATATGTTCTGATAGCATGGGAGAATGTTTCAGTGTAGATCATCTGGGTTCAAAGAGGAAAAAAAAAATCAAGGCAAACGTTTGAACTAATGAAATTAATCAGAAAACTCATGTCAAAATGTAGTAATTTGGGGGGCTAAGATAGATAAATTTTCCTGCTATAATCAAATGTATGAGTTATTTAATCTTTGAACTTGTTTTCTAATATGCACACAAAATAAGAGTACCAATCTTCTAAGGTTCTTTCCAAGTCTAATATTACCAAGTCTATGAAAATAACCTGAGGTAAATAATTACCAACTTTTCGCCCACTGAAAAAGAAACGATTAACAAATTCCTTGGCCTTTTTGAGCTTTGATTTCCTCATTTATAAATTGGAAATGAGATCAGCCCTACCTACTTTGTTAAAAATATATATATATATCAAGGGAGTTAATGACATCCAGGACTGTGCTGAAAAATAAAGATGCTGCCTCTGAGAAGTCTTGCCAGCCAGTAGCTGGCAATTTTAGACAACATGCTTTCCATGATAGGAGGTGGTCATATGGTGCTGTGTTCTGAGCTAAATGTTTTTTACACTAAGATTGGATTCAGACAAATCTTAACAAATCTTATCAGGTTGTTTTCCAGGAAGCACTGTAAATATGACAAAACAGAGTATAGTGAAATCACTGCGTTCTAGCCTTGGCTCCACTGCTTAGTTAAGAGCCTTCTAAGGTCCCTCCATTTCTGTTTCCTGACTTAAAAGATCAATATTTCTTCCTTTCCTGCTTCCCAGTGTTGTTCTGAGGAGCACAGAAATCAATCACGTACTAGGCCTTATCAGTTGTACTGCACCATACAATGGCAGGTAATTACCATTTTCATAGATAACTAATAATGAACTTTACTTTTTAAGCACTGAAATTGCTGTTCTACATGTCAGAAACAACACTTTTTTCCCATTCCAATTCTTTTGCTTCTCATTCTTACTACACAAGTCATTACCAATAGCTACAGGGCCTTTCATTGGCTTCAATTAAAAATAGGTAACAAAAACTTATCAGTTTATGATCTCATTTTGGGAGAAGAGAGTGCTGCAGGATGCAATAATCACTTGGAAAATGTAGATATGAAGTCATTAGTTAACCTGCTCCCAAAATACCAGATTTGAGAATAAATCACTACCATCATAAAAATGATCTTTGCAAATTTAAAATATTTTTAGGTTTTGCTACAAAATTATTAAATACTTAAGACTTGCCTGGATTCCTTTTAATGAGGAAACTCCCATATAAAGGAAAACACCATATAAAACAGGCATTGGAATAAACTGTAGGTAAAAATGACCACAATTAGAATCAAGCCTACTAAAACAATTACACAGTAATAAATTAATAAAAACAGTTAGTGATTACCAATGGAGACAGAATTAAACGATCTTTCAGTGATGAGACCTAATTTTTTAAAGAAAAATGCTAGTCCTCAATAACCTTCTTGAAAAACAATTTATCTTCCACATGTTCCTTCCTAAAAAGGGAGTATGCCCAGTGGTTGAAAGCATGAACTCCAGACGACCTGGTTTAAAACCCCAGTTAATGTCTTGAGTCTTAGACCCCGTCTGTGCCACAGTTTTTAAATCAGATTGTCATGAAAGGACTCAAATACATAAAATACTCAGAACAACACATGGTACTTAACAGTGACTCAAAAAGAGTTAGCCATTATTATTATCACCACAACCCCTACAGTGACTATTATACCATACCATTTACTGAATAGAGTTAAGGGAACTCCATCCCCCAAAGAAAGCCCTTATTACTGTGGCAACTGGAGGGACCTTAAACTGCCTTCCTTCACCATGCCTCGTCCTACAGGAAAGCCCCATCCCCTTACTCAAAAATTTTCACCTGGGAGACTTGTAAGGAAAAACACCCTAATGATAAGAGGAAAGCCACATTTGCTCTCTACTAAAAAAAAAATCTAGTGGATCCTTCCTAAGAATCCTGAGAAAAAAAAATACTTCAGGAATAGAAAAAAACATGTTAAAAATCTAATCAATATCCTCAGGGAATTTCAAGAAAAATCTTTTCTCCATAAAGCAACTTCAGAATGCTGGGAAAAAATGAATAATCAGAACGAAAAAAACTTCTGGAAATTAAAGATATAATCCTCAAAATTATCCATCTATGAAAAATATCCAACTATCCATCAAAGTGAGAGTAGTTTTGAAACATTTCTTAATTTAAGAAATTCTTAAACCACCCATGGTACCATATATGAAAAAGGAATTACTCAAGGAATCCCTCTAGCAATACAAAAAAGAAATGCAAGAAAAAATGGAAACCGTATATACAGTTTTTTAATAAAGGGAAATTAATAGATATTATGAACATTTATTGGGCCTTCAGGCTTGAGCTATTAATCTTATTGAAGTGGGTATATTTCTGCCTCCACAGCTGATAGCACTGCTTAGACCTCAGTAAATATTTGTATCATCATAATACTGATCTTATGTTCCCAGAGGGTTTACATTTTTATAATTTAACTTAAAGAGAAAGCATGTAAGTTTTAACTATAATTACAGCAGTAACCTTTACAATAATAATAAAATGAAAATCGTAGCCAACAAAGGCAGGTGATGGAAGGGAAAGCAAGGTGGTGGGCACTTAAGCATGCTAACGCCTCATGAAAGACAGTCTTAGGTCAGAGGGTCTCAAACTTTTGTTCTTAGGATCTGTTACACTCTTAAAAATAAGTACTAACGACCCTGCCCTGCTTATGTGAATTCCACATATTTATTGCTATGTATTGATATTGAGATAGAGTGGCATGTGGGCAATAGACAGTCACCATAATGGAAATTAAGAGAAAATTTTTAAATATTTATTTAAAACTTTATTTTAGAATAGTAAATGTATTATAAGTTAATATGAACATATTTTTCATGGAAACCTGTAATTTCAAAAAAAAGTGAGAAGTATAGCACTGTTTTGTATTTCTGTTAATCTCTTTAGTGGATAGCTTAACAGAAGACATGTGAGTTCTCATATCTGCATAGGCATGCAATATATTGCTTTGGTTGAAGTATATGAAGAAAATCCAGCCTCCCATACACAGTTGGAAAAGGAAGGATCTGGCAGACCCAGACAGCGTTCAGGGACTTCGAGAAGTCCCTGAACTAGACCCTCAGTCACCATCTTAAGTAAAGAGATTCAGTCTAAAGATGATGAAGTGACAAAACTATGTAAGTACGTAAAACTACAATGATGGCAACAACCAAAATAACTTAAAAAACCAGTAAGTTAAAAGAGAGTTTACCCCTGGAGAGTTGCTTTAGTAAAGGGAAGGAAATAAAGCAAGTAAATTTCCATTCTAGAGCTTAACTGAATTTTTTTGCCTATATGCAGTTAATTTAATAACTACTTAAAAAAATATGAAAGGCATCCTTCAGCAGCAAGGGACAGCATACTGTACTAAATTTTCTCCTTTTGTCCCACGTACTTCTAACAATACGCTCACCACTGTGTGGTAATTGTCCATATACCTATCTGTTCCACCACTGGATTGCCAAGTTCTTAAAACTAGATGATAATGGATCCAATTTATTATTGCTTCCCAGTGCTTAGCAGCACAGTAGGTACTCAACAAATATATGGTGAATTAATTGACTGCTAGGAAGTCCACAAAAGGAGGCCAAAGAATTATAGTATTTAACATAAATTTTTAAGTTACTATATAACATACATGTACACGTCAAGTTTTTCTCATGATTTACAAATAGTATGCAACTCTCTACTTAACAACTTTCTTTATAACTAAAACACCAAGGGGAAACATGAGGTTGAGCTCTCCACAGGAATAGAAAATTTCAAATAAGCTATTCAGCTATATTTGCTGTTTTTTTTTCCAATCACAAGATTCAGCAGGATGTACGTAGTAAAAATCAGATGCAACTAAAAGATATTTAACATAAAGTATAATTTCTTACGTGCTTCTTTTATATTAGCTATTTTTGTTTTTCTAATGAGTGCTACAACCTTTGTTTTATTTATCTGGAAGAATGCATTAACTTAATTAATAGCAATATTATTTTCACATTTTGTCCAAATAAGTTGTATCCATCTTTTGGTATTACTTCCCTTCATGTGCCCATAAAATGCCCTGGGAATATTCTTCTTTTGGATCATATCTAAGCCATGGATTAACTCCTTCCAAAATTCCGTAGTCATTAACACTAGCCCTTTGATACAACTAACACCGAAGTGCCTCCTACACTAAGCACCATACCAAAGTATTATTTCCAAGTAAATTCTAGGCAATGAAACTAATTTTAGACATTTTTATGTTTCACTGTCAAACAACCAAGTATAAATTTTATGATAAAGAGATTTTTACCTTTAGTACTGAAGTCATAAACACTGATAGGCCCATCAGAATAAAAATCATCAGCCCTGTGACCCGCTGTTCACGAATTCCCAAAAACTTGGGCTGTTCGCCTGGAGCAGAACATTCAGACTCAACTTTTAAGCTGTTGACATGACTTATTGACAACACTGTTGCAGCCACAAACCATGGAAGTCCCATGACAGAGCAGACTCCCAACATAATACCAACCATGAGCAAATCAAGGTGATAGCCTGCTCCTTTCTGAAAAGTGAAATGAACATGAGTATTTATAAGTCTGAATATTTTTTAGGTAAAATTCTTACACTATTTATTAAGAAAAAAGAAATTAATTTTCATCTTACATCTTTTAATGTTCTAGTCATGAAAACCCCTCAAACTCCTGAAGAAATTATAATAATACTTGAGATAAAATTTAAAACTTACCTTCAATTTGTGCTCCTTTCTGTTTATGATCACAGCTGTAATTTGTTGATCCATAAAGATGAGAATGGTACAAAGCAGAGCTGGAATAGCAGCTATCAATAAAGTCCACCAAGGATTTTCTCCCAATGGGCTTATGATCCAGCCTCTATTTGCATCAGTAGGCTGTTAAAAAATTAAAGATAAAAAGAAAGAAAAAAGTTTCCTTCTCCTACTGCACAAAATTTCCACAGTACAGACGATGTATGAGAAATGCCACAGGATCAGAAAGAACTGGATTAAATCTTGGGATGTATGTAACTTATTTGCAAAGATAGCCACAGGAATTCTTCCCATCCCTAATGCAGATCCTTGTCCATGTGACTTAGTCAATCTTCCCATATACAGGTGGAGTGTATTTCCTCCCCTTTGAACCTGGGATGACCTTTTGGTTTACTTTAGCCAACAGAGTAAGACCAATGTGACGCTGTGCTTGATTTCTGAGTCTTGGATCACAAGGGACCTTGCAGCTTCTTCTCTAACCCTCTTGGAACCCTGAGATTAAGCTGTTAAGTCTGGATAAGCCTTCCTGAGGATGTGACATAATGTGATGAGAGAGGGAAGGGAGGAGCCACCCCAGCTATTTCAGCATCCAAACTGAGGTCTAGGGCATACAAATGAGGCCATATTGCTGCTGTTGAAGCAGCAGATGGCTACAGCCATGTCAAAGATCCCAAACCAGGGTCAGTACTAAATCAGAACTGGGCCTCAGGACACTATTATTCCAAAGTATCTACTGATAAAAATCTGGCACTTTATCGGATACTAATATATTTCAATGCTGGAACATAAAATTTGTTTTATAAGGAAACATTTTAAAAGACCCTAAGAGATTTTAGCATTCTTAGAGGATAGTGGACATACTGAAATCCTTAACTTCATATTAAGCCTGTTTTTACTTCATAAAAATATGTCAATACAAAAAGGAAATTCCATATTTTCAAATCCAGGTATTCCAGTTCTCCCACACTGATATCCACTAAACTGCTTCATGGTCAATACTGCAAATGAATCAAAATATTTTTATACAATACATATACCTTTAAGTGTTCCTTGATTTTTTTCCCCTATTTGTATTTGATGGCCCATGAAATCAGTTTGCTACTTAAAAGTTAGATAAATAAATGAATAACAAGGATATATTTAGAACCTAGAATAAGGAACTTGGGCCAGGAGTATAGGAAATTACATCAATATTTTGAACAAGTATACTAATTTCTAGTTTCATTTATTTGTACAACGTGGTAAAAGCAGAATGACTTCCATACAGTCATTTCTAATGGCCTACAAATCTTTAATGGCTCAATATCTATGCTTTCAAACAAAGGTCTCCTAACTTTTTTATTACATATTCTTAGCAGCAAAATTTTTTTTTTAATTTTAAATAAATTGAGCATATATACTCAATGGCCCTACAGTCATTTATGTGTAATGCTACCAGTAGTTATCCATATAAGTAAAATTCACATAGTAAATATTACAAAGCTTCATTTTTCTTCTTTTTAGGTAAATATATAGACCTTTTAAAATAATTATGGTGGATAATTTTCCATTCATGCACCCTATTTTGGAGATCATTGGTTTTAAAAATGTTTTTTTTTTATCCCAGTGAAAGATAAAACAGACTAAAATTATCTCCATTATATCCCTATTTCTAATCCCCTTTAAACTTTCTGCTACCAAAATCATAAAAATATAATTTACTAATTGTAAATATAAGCAGCTTCACAAATATTTGACTGTAAGAAAATTTCAGAAACTATTCAAAAGCCTCCAATTTAGAAGGCAAACTAATTATTGGATGCTATATCATGCATGTGGTATATCTTACACAAAAGAACTAGTCTGCTAATAAAAGCCAAGGGTTCATGGATGTCCAGGTTAAGTATCAAATTTCTTGTGGAAAACACTTTGGATTGTCTCCCGATTCTACTGGAAAATGATATATGGAGCTTTCCAATTCCTGTCAGATACACTACCCTTCTAGAAATTTAACTGGATATCTCCTTGCTACCCTTATAAATTCAAGTTTTGAGTCACTTCTTTATAAAGAAATAAAGAATGTTTCTTTCACCTGGGAAGTACATCATAAACTCCAGCTAAAGGGCAGGGTCAAATTTTTTAAAAGACTCTGAACTCTTCACCAAGGATAGTGTCCTGCATTTTCCCTGATAGGCTAGGTTTGATACCCTCTTATTCATTTCCTAAATAGGTTTGCTTGTCTCTTCTCATCCTGTCATTTTCTTTTTATATATGTGAGAAATGTATATGTGTAATTTCTCTTTTCAAAACATTAGCTCTTCAGGGACTGCATATTTTAAAAGTAACTACTTAGGAGGCAATGTCTCACTTCAAAGCAGTTTGGTATTAACCAGGAACAAATAGCCAAGTGTTTTAATCCTTACCTCGAATTTTTCAGGAACATGAAGTTTAGGAGATGGAACTCCTACAAGGTAGTCAATTGCAACCATTATTACTATTGTGAGAAATACAGCAAAGTCACTGATTGTCGATCGCACCTATGTTAAAGGGATTATGTTAATATAAACACAGAAAAACTATGGGTCTTTTCTAAATAATCCATATTTTTCACAGATTAAAATATGCCATTAGAAAGTGTGAACAAAGCTTTTAATTTAGTGATAATGCATTGGGTGAAATATATTTTTATCTAGTATTTTTTCCAAAAGATTCAAAACACACTTCACCATCTCTCATGGCACTGATACCTTCCTAGAGTTAGCTCAGACACATAATATACATTTTTCACTATGAATAATTTCTTTATGACTATCTGACGTAAAGTATTAGCCTCAAAAAACATATTACTGTTTTGAAATAAACCAAGGAAATGAAAACTAAAAACATGATTACCAGAACTCCAAAATTACATCCAGTTACCTTGGTAGGAAAATAGCGCTTGGTCTTAAATTGCTTGAGGAATGCAGACAGAAAAAATGTTGTGAAAAATAAGATGACACACCAAAACAGGACATCTGGAATATAAGGTCCATGAAGGCTACAGGCTGGTCCTACAAATACACCATGAAATGTTTTACATTCCTGGAAAAAAAGTAGAAAAAGGAGGGAATGAAGGGATTCTCAGATATCCAATAAATTACTAATGAATTTCATTGGTTCTAAGATGTTACTGATTGTAAGACACATTTATTACTTTGTATCTCACTTAAACAAAACACTGCCAAGTCAACATTAACACACCACCAATTATAACACATCCTGAGTTCAGAGATACTATGGTTTAAAAAATATGTGCATCTTAAATCACTGAACTGAAATGTAGTATTGCCAAGTTATCATACACCCCCCACCTTTCTTTCAACCCTGTGTTCCTTTTAGAGAAAGCCTTATAGTGAGTATTAATTCCTCAACATTTTGCCTGCATTCTTACTGATCCACAGTTTTACTCTTTCCTTTACTTCTGAACAAACTGCTTAAAACAAAAGCAAGAGACAGAAAATAACCACTGTGCCTTTGTATAACACTGAATGAGAGATGGCTATAGTACTAAATTCAAATAATAAAAATTGTGGCTGGCCTTTCTGACTTGACTCAAGACCATGGGATTAAAGCATGGAACTATGAGAGGTAAAGTGACCATTAAAATAGTATTTCCATTAAAAAAATAATAATGCAACTATAGAAATCCACTTTTCCTTTCAGGGAAAAAAGAAGTGAAAGGTAACCAGAGATTAACAAAGGCACATGCAGTAATGTCATTTTTTTCCTTATATTCTAATGAGACTCATTTTAACAAAATATTAACTCAGTTTTACCAAAGGAAAAATTGTCAAAGATTCTATTACTCTATTTCTATGTGCTGAGATTAGTAAACCCACAAATTTACAACATGGATCACAGAAATAAAAGCTACAACTACAAAAAACAAAAACAACAACATGGCCCTTCTGGGTACCGAGAAAACACACTGAGAGACCTGTATCTAAAACTACTAAGACATCCTATTCATCATGAAATGAGTTTTTTTATGCATCACTTTCATTTGAGCACCTCTATTAACTCTACTCTATCATAACAAGAATGACTTTTAAAATATAAAACAGTAAAGCATTAATCTAAGGTGATCACTGATATCTAATTCTTTAAGTCAGTCAGCACTGTCCTGGCAGTTTTCTGGGATAACGGAACCGTGATACATCTGCACTGCCCAACACAGCTTCCAGGCACATGAGGCAACCAAGCGAGCACCTGAAACATGGCTGATGTAAGTGAGAGGTTCAACTTCTAATTAACTTTATTTAAGTTTAAATAGACACATGTGGCCAGTGCTACTGTATTGGACAGCACAGACCTAAATTATCAATGGAATAGAATTTCAGATGACATACTTCCAATTCTATATTTACTACTTAACTATCATCTTTAGTGAGATGCTTACATTATATGAAAAGAATCAGAGTAGCTCAATCTTGGTTTAATTGATACTGCTAGTATCACTTTACCTCTTTATTCCTAAATCCCAACCTGGGAAGTGTTCAAAACAGATATTCTGAGGCGAAGATGTTTCCCAACAGAATATAAGAGTATGTGATCATGTTCAGTACACAGCAGGTACCCATCACATGTGTTTGTCCTTTCTGCTTTCTTTGTGCTTAAATCAGACTAGCCTCTACACATTAAACAAGGTTCAGTTTGACATTCAGGACACTGACAGGGCACTTGTGACCTTCTCAATCTGCTGTTCAAGGAGCAGATGAATGCACAAGGCAGAACAGGAGGAATGGGCAGCTGTCAGCGTCAACTCTAGTACCTGCAGGCATCACCCCAGAAAACATTTCCTCTGAACTTATCCATCTAAGTGGAATTAATAACCAGAAATATATTTACATCTTTTTAATAATTATATATTAGAAGTCAAATACAGTCTATCTTTCCTTTACCAGCTTCTTTCTTTCCAGCCTATACTTTTTAGTTCATGACACATAAAAATTTGGTAACTTCTATTTGGTCAACACAACACTACATTCTGAAAACAAACTATATCCATCACTCAGGAAGAAAATCTAAGTCTACTCAGAAAAAGCTAAAGAACTAGGCTAATTTTTGCAAAATCCCTCTTTTTTTAAATAATATACTCACAGAAACAGTGAGATTCCCCCAGGAAATATCATGTGCTGTTTTATTCTTTTCCTTCCATACCTTTAGAGTTTCATTGCTAGGGTTAGGAGGTTCAGTACATACACATCTGAGAAATAAGAATAGGATAAAATTTTAAGGATCTTGCATTTCATTACTTACAAATCAATCACACAATGTGGTAGCTTTTAACTTTTCTCCCATATTGCAAAGCATGGAGACTAGAAAGTGAAAGCACATCAGAAACCTTGGAATGGAGTAAGGTTTGGCTTATGTAAATAAAACATAACTGAACACATATCAATAAAGTGATATTTTAACAAATATCTTAATAAAATTGGTTAGGTATTTCCCTGGCTATTTTCTTTAAAATTCTGAGGAGATACTATGATGTGTAGCAAGGCCACGCTCCACCAAATCTTACTCAGTTAACCAGAAGGGAACATTACTCTGACTGACTGTCATTACCTATAAAAGTCATGCTTCACAAAGGTCAAAGGAACAGGAAATGAGAGAAGACAAATAACAACATTAAAAAAATTAACTAGCTTAAGAGCAAACAAGAGAGAACAGAACAGATTCAGCATCAAAGTGTCACTGATATTCACAGATAGATCATTGTCTCCTAGAAATGTTCATATTCCTCCATACTCTGTCCACCAAAGTTGAGAGTGTGTGAAGAAGGCAAGGGGAGGAATGGAGGGTAGGGGGAGGGTCCAGAGATCTGGGGTTTGGGTGGTTGGAGGAGCTGTATCCTTGTTGTTATATGGTAGCCACCTTTCTCCATGTAAGTCAATCAAATGCAGGGTCCCATTCATACCAAGCATGACGGCCAAAAGCATCAAATATGGCAACATCCACGTGAGTCTAATTCTGATAACCTATTTGACTTTTTATTGAGTATATTTTCCAACCTTTTGTAACTGTTGTAATTACTTTTCAAACCCTATTCTACTGTAGTCTTAAAATATTCTCATGTCCTGCTTCTCCTATCACAAAGAAAATTTTCTATGAAACAGCATGAGGGTATACTGAAATTTACTTTAAAATAACATCCAGAACAGAACATCTGGGAAGATGGCAGTGTGAGCAGGGCAGCGGAAATCTCCTCCCAAAACCATATATATTTATGAAAATACAACTATTCCTAAAAGAGAGACCAGAAGATAAAGGACAACATCCAGGCAACAGCTACACCTGCGCGTACTCAGCGCCTCACAAAGCGGATAAGATACAAAGCCGCAACCTGGCGGGACCCAAGCACTCCCCCACCCTAGTGCACCGGCAGGAGGAAAAGATTCAGAGCGGGGAGGGAGTGGAAGCATAGGCTGGCCAAATAACCAGCCCTGGAGATCTGCGCCGGGAGCACTGACACAAATCACGCGGTGTATCGGAGATTAGAGAAGCAGAGGTTCAGGATCCAAAGAAGCAGATCCCCTCAGCCGGCTCCCCGGGACAATAGAAAAGTGCACACTTTCTTTAAAAGTCTTAAAGAGACAAGGGCCCAACAGCAGAACGGAATCGTCCCAGTGCACTCAGCCCACCAGGCTAGGAGTCCTGGGGAATTTCGGACCCCTTGGCCTGTGGCCAAGCAAAGAACCCATGCTGAGACTTCCCACAGAGATCAGCAGCCTCCCATTCGTTCCCTCCCTGGCCAAAGCCACAAAGGGTCTAGCAGAGGCGCCGCAGCTGCGGAATAGTAGAGCAGCAGTGCCACCTACAGCATCCTCACAGAATCTACTTCCAGATGGCGTTTCTTTTTCTTTCTTCCTTTTTCTTTTTCTCTTTAAAAGTCTTAAAGAGCCCAGCTGACACATGTGGCACCTACCAGCGACCACTTCTATCACTATGAAAAGACAGAGAAATATGGTACAAAGTTTAGCCACACAAACCCAGAGAGGGAGCTTGATGGGATGGACATACAGAATCTTCCTGAAAAATAATTCAGAATTAAAGTCATAAACATACTGATGGATCTACAGAGAAATATGCAAGAGCTAAGGGAGGAAGTGAAGGAAGTGAGGAAAGACAATGCAGAAATGAGACAAGCGATCGATGGGCTTAGCAGCAGACTGGACAAGATGCAAGAGACTGTTAATGGAATAGAAATCAGAGAACAGGAATACAGACAAGCTGAGGCAGAGAGAGATAAAAGGATCTCTAGCAATAAACGAATATTAAGAGAACTGTGTGACCAATCCAAACGGAACAATATTCGCATTATAGGAGTACCGGAGAAAGAAGAGAGAGAAACTGTCTTTGAAGAAATAACTGCTGAAAACTTCCCCAAGCTGGGGAAGGAAATAGTCTCTCAGACCATGGAAACCCACAGATCTCCCAACACAAGGGACCCAAGGAAGACAACCCGAAGACGCATAATAATTAAAATGGCAAAGATCAAAGACAAGGACAGAGTACTAAAGGCAGCTAGAGAGAGAAAAAAATCACCTACAAAGGAAAGCCCATCAGGCTATCATCAGACTCCTCAACAGAAACCTTACAGGCCAGAAGAGAATGGCATGATATATTTAATGTAATGAAACAGAAGGGCCTCGAACCAAAAATATTGTATCCAGCATGATTATCATTTAAATTTGAGGGAGGGATTAAAAAATTCCCAGACAAGCGAAAGATGAGGGAATTTGCCTCCCATAAACCACCTCTGCAGGATATCTTAAAGGGAGTGCTCTAGATGGAAGCACTCCTAAGGCTAAAAGAGGTCACCAGAGAAAATAAAATCATAGCAAAGAAAGCAGACCATCCAAATACTAACTGAAGGCAAAGCATAAAACACCTAGTATACAAAGAAGGGAGGAGGAAGAATAAGAAGGGAGAGAAATAAAGAATCATCAGACTGTGTTTACAATAACTTAACAAAAAAGTTAAGTTAGACTGTTGGATGGTAAAGAAGGTACCCTTGAACCTTTGGTAACCATGAATCTAAAGCCAGCAATGGCAATAAGTACGTATCTATCGATAATCACCCTAAATGTAAATGGACTGAATGCAGCAATCAAAAGACACAGAGGAATAGAATGGATAAAAAAGCAAGACCCATCTATATGCTGCTTCAAGAGACTCACCTCAAACCGAAAGATTACACACACAGACTAAAGGTGAAGGGATGGAAAAAGATATTTCATGCAAACAACAAGGAGAAAAAAATCAGGTGTTGCCCTACTTGTATCAGACAAAATAGATTTCAAAACGAAGAAAGTAGCAAGAAATAAAGAAGGACATTACATAATGATAACGGGGTCAGCCCAACAAGAGGATATAACCATTTTAAATATATATGCACCCAACACAGGAGCACCGACATGTTTGAAACAAATACTAAAAGAACTAAAGGAGGAAATAGAAATCAATGCAGTCATTTTAGGAGACTTCAACACACCACTCACTCCAAAGGACAGATAAACCAGACAGAGAATAAGTAAAGACACAGAGGCACTGAACAACACACTAGAACAGATGGACCTAACAGACACCTAAAGAACTCTACACCCAAAAGCAGCAGGATACACATTCTTCTCAAGTGCACATGGAACATTTTCCACAATACACCACATACTACGCCACAAAAAGAACCTCAGTAAATTCAAAAATATTGAAATTCTACCAACCAACTTCTCAGATCACAAAGGTATAAAACTAGAAATAAATTTTAGAAAGAAAACAAAAAGGCCCACAAATACATGGAGACTTAACAACACTCTCCTAAATAATCAATGGGTCAATGACCAAATTAAAACAAATCAAACAATATATGGAGACGAATGACAACAACAACACAAAGCCACAACTTCTGTGGGACGCAGCAAAGGCAGTTCTAAGAGGAAAGTATATTTCAATCCAGGCCTGTTTAAAGAAGGAGGAACAATCCCAAATGAATAGTCTACAGACACAATTACTGAAATTGGAAAAAGAAGAACATATGAGGCCCAAAGTCACCAGAAGGAGGGATATAATAAAGATCAGAGAAGAAAAAAATAAAATTGAGAAGAACAAAACAATAGAAAAAAAAAATCAATGAAACCAAGAGTTGGTTCTTTGAAAAAATAAACAAAACAGATAAACCCCTAGCCAGAGTTATAAAGAGAAAAAGAGAATCTACACACATAAACAGAATCAGGAATTAGAAAGGAAAAATCTCGACAGACACCACAGAAATACAAAGAATTGTAAGAGAATATTATGAGAATACATATGTTAACAAGCTGGAAAACCTAGAAGAAATGGACAACTTCTTAGAAAAATACAACCTTCCAAGACTGACCAAGCAAGAAACAGAAAAACTAAACAGACCAATCACCAGCAATGAAATTGAATCGGTAATCAAAAAACTACCCAAGAACAAAACCCCCAGGCCAGACGGATTCACCTCTGAATTCAACCAGATATATAGAGAAGAGATAACACCCATTGTCCTTAAAGTTTTCCAAAACATGGAAGAGGAGGGAATACTTCCAAACTCATTCTATGAAGCCAGCATCTCTCTAATACCAAAACTGGGCAAAGACCTCACCAAAAAAGAAAATTACAGACTGATATCCCTGATGAACGTAGATGCAAAAATACTCAACAAAATATTAGCAAACCGAATTCAAAAATACATCAAGAGGATCATACACCACGATCAAGTGGGATTCATCTCAGGGATGCAAGGATGGTACAATATTCGAAAATCCATCAACATCATCCACCACATCAACAAAAAGAAAAACAAAAACCACATGATCATCTCCACAGATGACGAAAAAGCATTTGACAAAATTCAACATCCATTCATGATAAAAACTCTCAACAAAATGGGTATAGAGGGCAAGTACCTCAACATCATAAAGGCCATATGTGACAAACTCACAGCTAACATCATACTTAACAGCAAGAAGCTGAAAGCTTTTCCTTTAAGATCGGGAACAAGACAGGTTTGCCCACTCTCTCCACTGTTATTCAAAATAGTACTGGAGGTCCTAGCCACAGCAATCAGACAAAACAAAGAAATACAAGGCATCCAGATTGGTAAAGAAGAAGTCAAATTATCACTATTTGCAGATTACATGATATTGTACATAAAAAACCCTAAAGACTCCACTCCAAAACTACTAGAACTAATATCTGAAATCAGCAAAGTTGCAGGATACAAAATTAACACACAGAAATCTGTTGCTTTCCTATACACTAACAATGAACTAACAGAAAGAGAAATCAGGAAAACAATTCCATTCACAATTGCATCAAAAAGAATAAAATACCCAGGAATAAATCTAACAAAGGAAGTGAAAGACCTATACCCTGAAAACAACAAAACACTCCTAAGAGAAATTAAAGAGGACACTAACAAATGGAAATGCATCCCATGCTCTTGGCTAGGAAGAATAAATATTGTCAAAATGGCTATACTACCTAGAGCAATCTACAGATTCAATTCAATCCCTATCAAACTACCAACAGCTTTCTTCAATTAACTGGAACAAATAATTCTGAAATTCATATGGAACCACAAAAGACCCCGAATAGCCAAAGCAATCCTGAGAAGGAGGAATAAAACAGGGGGAATTATGCTCCCTGACTTCAAGCTCTACTACAAAGCCACAGTAATCAAGACAATTTGGTATTGGCACAAAAACAGACCCACAAACCAGTGGAACAGAATAGAAAATCCAAACATTAACCCAAACATATACAGTCAATTAATACATGGTAAAGGAGCCTTGGATATACAATGGGGAGATGACAGCCTCTTCGGCTGCTGCTGTTGGAAAAACTGGACAGCTACATGTAAGAGAATGAATCTGGATTACTGTCTAACCCCTTACACAAAAATAAACTCAAAATGGATCAAAGACCTGAATGTAAGTCATGAAACCATAAAACTCTTAGAAAAAAACATAGGCAAAAATCTCTTGGACATAAACATGAGTGACTTCTTCATGAACATATCTCCCCAGGCAAGGGAAACAAAACAAAAATGAACAAGTTGGACTATATCAAGCTGAAAAGCTTCTGTACAGCAAAGGACACCATCAGTAGAACAAAAAAGACATCCTACAGTAGGGGAGAATATATTCATAAATGACGTATCCGATAAGGGGTTGACATCCAAAATATAAAAGAACTCATGCACCTCAACAAAGAAAAAGCAAATAATCCAATTAAGAAATGGGCAGAGGACATGAATAGACACTTCTCCAAAGAAGAAATTCAGATGGCCAACAGGCACATGAAAAGATGCTCCTCATCACTAATCATCAGAGAAATGCAAATTAAAACCACAATGAGACATCACCTCACACCAGTAAGGATGGCCAACATACAAAACAAAAACAATAAATGTTGGCGAGGATGTGGAGAAAAGGGAATCCTCCTAGACTGCTGGTGGGAACGCAAATTAGTTCAACCACTGTGGAAAGCAGTATGGAGGTTCCTCAAAAAACTCAAAATAGAAATACCATTTGACCTTAGAATCCCACTCCTAGGAATTTACCCTAAGAATGCTGCAGCGCAGTTTGAAAAAGACAGATGCACTCCTATGTTTATCGCAGCACTATTTACAATAGCCAAGAAATGGAAGCAACCTAAGTGTCCATCAGTAAATGAATGGATAAAGAAGATATGGTACATATACACAATGGAATATTATTCAGCCATAAGAAGAAAATAAATCCTACCACTTGCAACAACATGGATGGAGCTAGAGGGTATTATGCTCAGTGAAATAAGCTAAGCCGAAAAAGACAAGTATCAAATGATTTCACTCATATGTGGAGCATAAGAGCAAAGAAAAAAACAGCAGCAGAGTCACAGAACCCAAGAATGGACTAATAGTTACCAAAGGGAAAGGGACTGGGGAGGATGGTTGGGAAGGGAGGGACAAGGGGCAAAAAGGGGCATTACGATTATCAGACGTAATGTTGGGGGGGTGCGGGGAGGGTTGTACAACTCAAGAGAAACAAGTAGTGATTCTATAGCATCTCACTACGCTGATGGACAGAGACTGCAATAGGGTTGGTGGAGGGGACCTGATGAAGTGGGTAGTTTAATAACCATATATTGCACATGTAATTGTAGATTAATGATACCAAAATCAATTTTTTAAAAAAAAGGAAAAAAAAACTTCCAATAAAAATTATCAGGCTTCAAAAATGTTAGTGAAAATGTAAAACATGAGGAATATAAATATAAACATTATATCCTACACCCAGGATTTGATTAAAGAATGTAAGATCCAGTATAACTGCCTGATTCAAATGTATGGTGGTCAGTTGACAAACAATTGAATTTAAATTGGCCAATCCAATTCAAAAGGCAGACCAAAAATGCATGCATTTGAGTAAGTTACTTAAGTGAATAAAAACGAATGAATTTGTCCTCCTGTATTTATGTTCTCCAAGTGCTTTCATAAAATCTCATCTGTAAAAGCAAGTCACTAGTTGGGAAGTTATGTAGTTAGATAGACAACATCACGTTGCAAAATAATCCATTCTGTTAGGCTCAGGTATCGGCAAAAACACGCTTTAACATTAGAGGAAACAGAAATACTTACGAGTAGCTGGTCAGTTCATCTAAACTGTTGTGCATGTTAAATGCATACATTTCTCCTAAATGAAAGAGCTTCTCCACAGCCTCGTAGATGAATATGATGCAAATTAGAGCCGCAAAAGCCTCCTCTGTAAACCGAGTAATATAACACACAAGGCTGCTTGCATCTGTTGCAACCAAAACAATGCACAAGAAAGAAGTCCACAGACCAATACTGGTCCTTAAAGACAGATAGGAAAGATGATAATCCCTGTTTAAAAAGAAAAATGTGGACATGACCAACATGTATATATATGCAGAACAGTATTTGTACTGAAAAATTTCCTAAGCAATAAAAACAGTATAAATACATAAGATTTCCAAAAAGAGGGTAAATGACAGAATAACAAAATAATGGCTAAAGCAAAACGTGTTTTTCTGCTTCCTAGCTTCTTATTAACAGACTTAAAGGTTATATTTTACTTCTTATAAGAGACTTACGGTGAAAATCTACTAGACAATAAACATTTCAAAACCAAAGACCTCACTTTGGAAATTGGTTAGGAGGCACCAACGACAGACGTGCAGTCTGCAGAACAACTGGATGTGACTCTGCAGACCTGGTATGCTCGTGTCAGTATGGAAGCCACACCCCTGCCCTCTGTCACCACTCCCCCAATACCATCTCCTCTACCACCAGTATTGCCACAGAAAGTGACTTCATGTTTTAATTCAGTTTCAAGTAAGAAATCACTACCAGAGGGTCTAACACACTTCAGGTCACTGCACTCTCCAGCATGCCAGACTAGCGTCAGAATTGGCTTGTTCAGCAAAGAAAGAATCAGAACAAGAGGGGTGGATAAATCAAATAATTTAATAGTATTAAAGTGTTTCAGGCTAAAATACTCAGCTGCATTGATCTGACGAAAACAATAGCCCTGGCAGCATCCAATCCAAGTCTACTCACTCCGGTGCCCTGTACTGATTCCCACCCCAAGAATACCCAGGCCAGTGGAGGTGGAAGCTGACGCCCCCTCGCACTGCTACAATCCCCTCTCTGTTCAACAGGCCCAACTGGTAACGTCAGCTCAAGCCTTCGAGATCCACCTCTTTCTAAACTTCCCTTATAAGACCAACATACCATCTAGTAAACAATTCAGATTAACGCCTTCTTCCAGGTTGAAATCTGCTAGGAGAAAGGATTCTAACTGACCCTCCCGTGACTTGCTTATCAGAACTCAAATCCACTGATTTTATACTCAAGGTGACTGGCATAGGGAAGATGACAGAGGCCAGAGTAGGATAAACCACATAGGAGCCCAAAAATAGTGAAAACATATATAGTAATCAGGTTCCCTTCTTCAGCTACTAAATATATAAATATTGCACTTTTTTAGTAAAGTTAAAAAATATGTAATTATACATATGTAAACACACGTGACAAGTAGATAACTATTACATACCTGCAGAATTTAAATAAAATCTTTTCAAACACTAAAACTGGACCTGTGCTCCCCAATATTGTTAGAGGTTGCCCAGCAAACAACGAATAGGCAATCCCAGTTAATGATGCTCCAAAAAGAGACTCTATTGCACTCTGTTTAAGGAAAAAAGAAATGAATAAAAGTAATACATCATAAGCATATTGCTAACCTACTGTAAGTAAGACATCTGGAAAAGAAAAACACTAATCAAGTAGTTAAAATACACAAACACAACTTTCTTTGCCTCAGATTTAAATTTTAAATACAGAAAATTAAAAATACATTTTAAATACATAGGAAAATTGCTTTGTTTTTGTACATTAAAAGTGAACTTTTATAATCAACCTTAATTCAAAACTCTATATTCTGGGAGGCAAGGAGAGAGGAATAAATGGGAGATAGACATACAGGTTTCATCTTTACAGATATTTTATTTCTTAAGCCTGTGGTGAGCACAAAGGTATATAAATTATTTTGAATATTTTGTATGTCTGAAATAGTCCATTTACAAAAACAGGAAACATATTAAATACTCAATATGGTCTGCTGCAAAAAAAAGTTACCTTTAAGTAAATGAATAAGAAATGAACACATAATCTGTTGTTCTCAAGTAGATTTCTAAAGAGCAATTTTCCACATATTTTAAAGGAATTAAACTAATGACAGGTTTAACCAATAAATATCAAAAACAAAATGCTTAACATAAAATAGGTGAAAAATCTCTTTAAAAATGTATGGTAACCATAAATGAGGAAGTATCTTATTATTAAAGTTTGGTAGAAAAGATAAAGTAAGAGAATGAAAGACTCAGAAAAATTTTTAATCAAAACTAGAAGGGCCAATTCTGTACCACTGCCAACATTCCATTCTAACCGATTAGCTTATTAGGTGGTCAAGAGCATAGACTATGCGACTAGACAGAGGGGAGGGACTGGAGAGAATGGGGAAGAACAGTTTACCATTCACAAACATCAAGGTCAACTGTAAGAAAGGAAAAGCCCATCACTGATAAAGGCAAGGAAAAGCAGCTTACAAGAAGCAGCCATCCTGGGCCTGGGGGCAGCAGAGCAGCAGGCAAAGAGCAGGGCTGCACAGCCAGATCTGACGTGGAAGACTGCTTACTACTAGGTGGTAAGCAGCAGCCGGCTGCATCACATACGTTTCAAGCCCAGCCTTTGTCATTTCTCAATGGAGGGGATGGTAGCCAGGAGAACTTATAGGTAGTGTTTATGAAAACACCTAGCAAGCCTACAGTCTGACATACAAAATGTACTCAATAAATGGCAGCTGTTCCCATCATCGCAATTACAGCGCCTTCCAAAACCAAACTCACAAAATGACAGTGTGCAGTGTTATTCAACTGTTAGTGTAAAAATAGGATCAAACCCACATACTAACTTGACTTTTGGCCAAGTGAAGAAGTGTCCATATTAACACTATTATTTGTTAATTGTATGAGATTAATTTGTTTCTTGTCTCTAAACAACAGTTTGTCCCAGAAGATACTGCTAAGCCATTATAAAAGCCTGTTTATTAGAATATGCAATTTAGGAACGAATTTAGGCGGAGCTCAAGTCAAAGGAAAAATATGTCTTAAGAACTGAGAGATAAAAGCAAAAAACTGACCACAGAAGCAAGGAGACAGCCAATAAAGAAATGCTGAGGGCAGATGGGCATGAAATTGCACTTTCCCGCCCCATACTTGTGATGAAAATGCGGAAGCCATCGGACCTTCCTTTCACCACCCACCCCCAGGACCTAACTACAATGCTGACCAGTTCCTTTGCCCAGAGCTATTTTTTTCTAATTTTTAAGCTGTGTATGCTCATTCCCAAACTGAAAGGCGTCTTTCCTAAGGAAATCACAGCTCCTGCACATGCCTCACGACCCCACACACAGACATCTCCACTGGACTCAAAAGAAGCCCTCTCTCACTTGAGCACACCTTGCTAACCCTTCCTCCTTCTCGAACCCCTGTTAAATTTTTGCAAAATTATATCATCTTGATTTCTCTTGTAGAGCTCTGATGGTACCTGTGTCTAATTTGCTGGGCCACCTTCCTCGTTCTCCATTCCATCAATGTGGGTAACTTACCACTTTTCCCTCTCCTTCTGTCTATGTTATCTCCCTTGTTAACCTCACCTGTTCCCAGTGTCAAACCTCACATGTATGTGAAACATACCCAGTCTTTCTATTTCCTCTTTACATCTCTACGAACTCTGAATCGGCACTTCCTATAATGTCATTTCTACTTGAAGTTCCAAGAAAGCATCTGAAAACACAGCACCTCCCTATCATTTCCCTTCACCATACTCTTCCTTTCTCTCCATCTATTACTTCAACTCCCACAGCCCTTCTTCTCACTCCTGTGTGGTGCAGCACCCCAAGGCATAGGAACTACATATGTACTATCTTATCTTTTTCTCTTAGGTTAGGTTCCTCGAGGACGGAAGACACATGGTTGTCTTACACTTGTGTATATTCCCCCAACACCTAAAGCACGACTACGTGCACAGGGCATTAAACAGCAGGATGAGAAGAGCAGGCAGTGAGGGACAGCCGAAGAGCGGAGCAGGAGCCCCTCCTTGATGGTAGTGTACAGGACACATCTCCACAGGGGGCAGAGTCACACGTACGGCTTGCCGGTGACAGCACACAAGGCAACTTACTAAAAACATATTCCTTCGATACAAAGAACACAGACTAAGTAAAAGAATCTAAATAACCCAAAATAAACTTAGTTGAAAGGAAATTTCAATTGTTGGGTTTACCTCGTCAGTTCAAGAAACAATTATTTTAATTCATTGATTAATTATCGCTACTGAGCTGTGGCTATTTTTTAACCTTTATCTGTAAAAAATTAGTTTTCTCCCCAGAGTAAATATGATTAAATAAAACACACTTAAGAATTTCAAACCATCTCTTTAAAATGCCATTACAATGTAAATAAACAAAAACGAGGTCTTTCCAGATTTGACTGGGCACTAAGTACTCTGTGTCATGCCTCCCCACGTCCCCCTAATACAGTATTACCAAGAACAAAATACATAAAGACTTTCATTTTAATCATACAAAAATATGGATGCAGTTTTCAGTTATACATTCCAATTAAAACTTTGGCCACTTTACATAAATTTAATAACATCAAAATAAAAACACTTCAGAAATCCATCATTTGTCGACAATTAGGCTCTCTTCTTTCAAAGTCTAGTCTGGGCCTACCCACCAGGGCTGATGAATTAATATTATCACATGGCTCTAACTAATCTTTTGATGCCCTACAGGATATGAAGTAGCCCCATTGATATATTCTCCCACCCGTGACCCACCCAGAATCAGTTCATTTGGTCCCCCACCCCTCCCCTGACCCCTCCCCACCACCAAAACAATATAAGCCTTTTACTCAGTTTATAAAACCATTCATCCAGCAAGCCAAGATAAACTTTTTTCTTTTTTTATTTCTTTTTTTTTTTACCTCAACTGTGCATCTTCTCCTGTTCAAATGGCTTCCCCATGTTTTCCATAGCAATTACCTTTGGGGGAAGTCTGCTTTGGGACGGGTTAATCAAGCTGTGGGTAGACTCTTCAAATAAAAGTATGAATGAGAGACAAATGCACACAGACACTTGCCTCTGAAGAGCTAAGAGCCTGGCCACTACCAATCTTTGTACTCACTATTCTGCCTTCTGTAGCTTCTCCAAGCAGCCCTCCAAAAGTGATTACAGGAGACATACAGGCACAGTATAGGAAAAGAATCGAGGCCAGGCACTGTAGACTTAATGCATCCTTGAAGTCACTCAAGAAAAAAGGTGCTTTCCTTTTGATGTCAAGTATCAAACCACCAAAAAGCCTAAATAGGTGAGATGAAACTCGTCAAACTGTACACTAGAGGATTCTAGCTCGTTCAAACTAAAACTATGGGCTACATAAAACTGCTGGTGCCTAGTGTTTTGTCAACAAAAATGAATATCCTATTTAAATCATGGTATAAATTATAGAAAATACACTCATTTAATCTAATCTACTGACAGAGGAAAGGTAGATTTCATTAATTTACAAGAGACATAAACATCTGTATTTTAGGAACTATATATCAAAAAGACTGCAGGCAAATGATTTTATGTGAGTAAATGTAATTTTGGATACATGTGCAAGGATATGTGCAATAAAAATAAATAAAACCTAAGCATCCATTCATGAAAATGTGCATAAGCAATTCTACTAGTTATTATCTACATTATAAATCTTAAAGACAAGTGTCAGAAATACCAGGAAGGCAATTGTAATATAAATCATAAGTCTTAAATACCCCTTCATAGGAATATAGTAAGCTGTGTTTACATGCACTCAGTAGTGAATTAAATCATTTTAATTTTGAAATTAGTACTTCAATCATACAAATATTTCTGGTTCAGAAAAATAGCCTAAAAACTACTTCAGTGTATTTAATTTACTGTATATGCAGCCAAGCTAGTGTGCATATTAATAAAACTTAGAGGTTTTAATTAGTAAATTTTAAATCTGTATTTGCACATCAAAGCCTTATCACTTCCATGGTTTTATAAATCAGACTTCTGGGTATATCTAACTTGCAAGTGTTCCACTAAAATATAAGCTCTTTGAGGGGCAGGGACTTTTTCTTGTTCACTGTCATTATCTCCACTCTCTAGAACACTGCCTGGAACACAGGAGGAGTTCAGTAAATACTGGTGACAAATCATTCAAATCCCTACTGTAGAAAATATACCAAACAATTAATTGTAAGCTTCCGAATGCTTTGGATATATCAAGCTTTAATATTCCAGCTTTTTTTTAAGTTAATACTGAAATAAATCCTAAACACATATTGACAAATGGAATAAGTTATTCTATAAATAATTTGACAGCAAGGGGAATGGAATCAACTTGCAATAAAAAAGTGCCAGTGAAAACCTAGAAAATGAAGCTACTTCATCAAATCAACAATTGATTATTTAACAGCTTACATGAGCTCTTGGGTGACCATGAGGTCAGCGAGGACCTGACTTGGTATTTCTCAGTGACTAACCCTATCTCAGTCGGCAGTATGCAGCAGCAACAACAGCCAATACCAGACCAGCAATGTTCACCCAGGGACAGTCTATTCTCTTTTATATCCATGGAGATGAACATATTGGTCAATTGATAAACTATGAGTTTAAGCTTCTCTACAATTCATTTTTAGTATGCTACTTGCTATTTTACTTCTATATAGTATTCTTTAGGTATGTCATCAATATCCCTAATAGTGTATCTTTAGAAGAGATCCTAGTTTTTTTAAACAAACATTTAAGATTCAAGATCTTTTAGTTCCACAGTAACCACCAGTGGACAAAAGTATCAATATCCACATGCTCTTCTACAGTATGGTTGTACCATAACATATTTCTACTTCTACAAAAAATTTTTTTTTGGTATCATTAATCTACAGTTACATGTGCAACATTATGGTTACTAAACTCCCCACTACAAAATATTTTAAGGCAATGTTTGTATCTGGCAATATTGCTATTTTTTATTCCAAAAATAAACTTCTTCATCAATTTTTCTAGCTAGGTTTCCCAAGATCATTACCATGGTTTAATTATGCTTGTCTAATTTTACATTACTTCATGATATGATGCTCATCTAAGAGATTTAAATTTATGCACATACACAAAAAAACATTGGTTATAATTCCTCTCTGTTCCCATAATTCCATAACTTCATCTGGAGAATTAAAATAGGACTCCCCACCTTCAAGAAGCTACTTTATTGGTAATATAAATTAACTCATATGCTATGTGACTGTGTAATATCTTAACATATGGTCCATAATACTTTCATTTGAAATTAAAGCCTTGTACACAGATTCAAAATAAATATATCCTACTAAGAATTATTTTTAAATGCGTATTTTTCCTTAACATCATACACCTATACAATATGTCCATCTTTTTAATGTGAAAAAGAATACTGTACAAGATTAGGTTCCAAATACTTGCAAAGAAAAAAATGTTTATGCCTTTTTCATCAAATTGACCTCTACTCCCCAAAAGACACCCACACTGTATCAGCATCTGTACTCACCGTCCAGTCCTCTGCAGCTCAGGCCCAGCATGATGGGCGGCCTCATTAGAAGTCTCACCCGAGCTGGGAGCAGAGCCATTGGGAAATACAGGAATCTTTCTCTTTTCCTGCATTTCACAAAAAACACATTTTCAGAATTCTATTTTAGGAAAGCTGAGATGCACCTTCAATTAGAAGGAATGTAAGATTTCTTCTGTATATTGATTAAATATCCTATCAGTGCTCCTAAAAAAAGAAAAGCTTCCTAATGTAAACTTCCACTTTTAAAAAATTACATTTTAGAATAGAATCTAATATTTACCTCTAATAATATTTATATTTATGATCAGCTTTTTGTATGTTATAGTCTAACACGAAATACAGTACCAAACACATTCATATATACCATTTCAAATTACTATTCAGCAATAGGAATGGAAATATCCAACAGAGCATCTCTCTAACCAGAATTTTAAAAATAATACTCATGTTAACCACTGAAAAATATACTTTACACTAAGAAGAAAGTAAATGCCATTTTTCTTTTATTAAAATACTTTCCTTAAGATATAAGTAGCACAGGTGTTATTAAACACATTTCATAAAAACCAGTTTCCCATTAAAGTTTATTATAAATTCAAGAGTACCCTTCTCATGATAAAAGACCTTCTCCCCCTTACTTGAAGAGAAAGGAGCAAACTCTGTTAACTCCAGGGGTCAGAGGTTCTGGGCCTAAAAGAATATGTATGTATGGGGGGCTGGGGAAGACAGGAAGAGAAAGGGAAGAGGAGAGACACACAGGTTAAGGGGAGGGGTTTTCAGCCCAGGAGATGAATGCCCTGGGTCAAAGGCTCTGGCATAACCATACTCACATACTTCCTAGCTTTTACTTTCAGTACTTATAGAGATATCAAGACTTATCTATCATCATAAGATTACCATTTGGAAATGTCAAAATTAAAACTAACTTACATCTTAGCTGAAAGGGGAAAGAGAAACAAAATTATGGAATTCTTAGAAAAGAAAAATAAAGGAAAGTACTATATATCACCATCTATAGGATACAGCAAAAGCATCATTCAATAAAATTAAGCACTTATATTAAGAAAAGTGAAAGAATAAAAATAAATGAATTAAGCTAAGCATTTCATTCAATGTGAAAACAAAATTCCTTCCTGAAGGAAGTGAAAGGAATGAAATACACAGCTAAAAGCAGAAGCTAAGTTAGAAAACAAAATATATTTTTGAAAAAGGGGAATTGAAATAAATTTTAAAAGCTTCTCTATTTGAAAAACAGGATAAACCATTAGCAAGTACACAATATATAATCTCTCTCATATATACATAAGAAATATACATATGCAGAGAATGAGAATGAGAGAGACACTGCATTGCACAGCCCTATGCAAATAAATTAAAAACCTTGATGAAATGGGTAATACACTGGGAACACATAATTTCCCAAAGCTGACACCAGCAAACAGGGAAATAGGTCATTTTCTAGGAAAATACAATTTACCAAAACTGATGGAAAGCTTACAAAAACCAATCTCTACAGAAGAAATAAGCAAGGCGTTGAAGTCTACCATACAGCAAAAGATTAAAGCTCAGGAAATTTTACAAAGGAATTCTTCCAACTCTTAGAACGAAATTATTCCAAGCTATTTAAAGTTTTCAGAACACAGAAAAAAGAGAGCTTACAAACTTGTTTTTATTAAACAAGTACAATGATACCAAAAGGTGAAGACTGCACTAAAATACAGACCAATCTACCTACAAACAGCGAGGCAAACAACTTGAATAAAATATTAGACATAGACTGACAGCACTTTAAACCCCAAGTTGGGCTTATTCCAACAATGCAAGAATGTCCTCATATTAAAGAACTTACTTATTTTATAACTGATAAATAAAATTCATGTGATCATCTCCAGAGATGCTAAAAATCCTTTGACAAACTGCAACACCCACTTATATTAAAATTTTCAATAAAACAGAAATTAGGGTACTTTCTTAATATGATAAAATGTATATTTTGGCCCCAATATGAGTAACTTAATGAGAGAAACATCAGGGACATTGACTACAGTTAGGAACAAATTAAGAAATGCCCACTTAGTCAACTACTACTTAACACTATTAGAGATTTTAGTCAATACAATTAGAGCAACAGAAAATATATTACAGGTCTAAGAATTGGAAAACGAGGGATAAAATGATCTCTTATTGCAGATGCTATGACTGAAAAACTACTACATACAATAAAATAATTAAGAAAGGTAGCAGGATAAAAATATATATATACAATAACAAATAGCCTTCATGTAAAATAAACACACAGGTGCTATAATGGAACAAAGACCTCATTTAAAATAGAAACAATAAAGATAAAATACTTATGAATACACTCACTAAAAAGCATGTAAAGCATAGATAAGAACTTTTCAATATTCCTTAAGGAAACTAAAACTGACTTAAAATAGGAAAATAACTGGGTAAAAATATACCATGTCCTTGAAAAGACTCAATGTTATAAAAAAAATGTCAAGTGTCCCTCAGTTCACTTAGAAATATAACTGTCATCACGATTTTTTTTAAATCAGGTTTTACGTCTGGAAATGGTTGATTTTTAAAGCTTACACAGAAAAACAATTCACAAAGACAGCCAAGAAAATTCATAAAAACAAAAGTGATATAGAGGGGTAAAGAATGAATCTATACCTACTGAACATTAAAATATACCAAAAGCCTCAGAAATTAGTGTGGAATTGGTCCATGAACAAACAGGCCAATCAATGGAAGATTAATTTCACAAACAGACCTGACTGTATATGGAAATTTAGTAAATGGTAACAGCAGCATCTCTAATCAAGGGGATAATGCTTAACTTTTTAATAAACTGGAACAACCAGCAGCCATTTAGGAAAAGGTAAACTTGGATGCATACTCCACATAATACATGACAGGCTCCCAAGGATCAACAACTGACATAGTGTTTAAAAAAGGTAGAGTCGAGAGAGGGCAGCAATAAACGAAAAATATTCAGGAACATTCAACCTCACTAATTACTGAAATGCGAATTAAACCACATTAAAATACCTGACATATTTAGTAAGATGAAGATACCTATCAGACTGACAAACATCTAAAAGGTTTACAACACACTTAGTGAGGCTATAGGGAAATAGGCAGTCTCATTCATCCCTCTGGGAGTCCCAAATAGTTCATCTCTATAAAAGGGAATTCTGGTAATACCTATTAAAATGATAATAAACTGAAATTACAATAAATTGTCTGGTGAGCCAACAATCCTATTTCTGGGAATCTGTCCTACAGATACATCTGCCCAAGACTAAAATAAATATTCTGACATGTTTTGTAACAGCAAAAGACTGAAAACAATCTGAGCCCGGGAATAAGATAAACTATGGCATATCTATAAATGAAATACACAAAACTCTGAGAAAAAGAATAAGGAATATCTCCATGCTTTCTTATGATCAGATGTCCCGGATATACTGTTCTATGAAAAAAGCAAGATTCAGAACAGTACATATATTATGTTACCTTTTGGTAAGAAAGAAGAGGCAATAAGACTATGTGCTCATATTTCATATGTACAGAATAAAAACTAGAAAGCCTCACAAAAAACTAATAACAAATTGTGTGCCATGGCAGATGGGTTTAGGGGTAAGACAGAAAAGGGGCAAAGCAGGTTACAACTTCTCTGAGTGTGCCTTTGTATAGAGTTGTGATTTTTGAATCAAAAAATTATATAACCTGTTCAAAAACTGTTTAATTAAAAAAAAACTAAATTGTGTGTATTCTTACCTGAGAAGGAACGCTTTTTGGCGGCTCTATGCGTATAGAAGGATCCCACTCTCCTGGAGGTAGGACAGTTACTTGATCTAAAAACTCATCAATTCCAGATAAGAGGTCATTTCTATCTTTTGCTTTATAAGCTACATCATGAAAAATCTACAGAAAAAAACATTGAATAAAAGGATTTTAAAGTTGAAGGAAAAGTTCATACATAGTAAATCCATTTTGGGTATCACCAGTAAGTCTACGATAAAGATAATTACCTAAACTCTTGTCTCAGGCAGGTCTCTACCCCACCCAGGGTAACAACTATAAAAAGTAAGCAAGCCCCTATTAGTATTATCAGATGAATTAATAATAACAATCAAATAACAAAAGAAAACAGTGATATATTAAGATAATTTTTTAAAAGAGAACATTTTGATGGGAAATACTCAGTAATCATAGAATAAAATAATACTGTACAGGTCAAATCAGCAGATCTGGTGACTGACTGCTTGAAACAGGAGGGAAAAAGGAGGTCAGGCTCGGATAGAGGGTTTCAGATCCCTTAGGGACACATGGCAGTGATGTCTAGCACCTGATTACAAAGCTCTGATCCTAAGACAAAAGTGCCGATCAATACAGGCCATGGTCAAAGAGAGGTCAGCAAATGGAAGAGGAAGGATGTTACAAACAAGAAAGGGGGTAGGGGAAAGGGGGAAGACCGAGTCCTGAGGAAAACCAAAAGAAATGATACCCTGAAATCTAAGGTAAAGTATATTTCAAAATTTCAAGAAGGTAGTTGATAATTTCAAATGTGAGAGAAAAAAAGAAAAGAAAGACCAAAAAGTACCCACTGGTCCTGACAGCAAGGCATTCAAGACCTTACCAAGGGCAAGCAGTTGAAGAGTGAGTGAGATCAAACAGTACATACAGCAAGGACAACTTTTTAAGCTTCACGATGAAAGGAAACTATTATCTAATATGTATTACGTGCTTCCTATTCAGCATCCACTTCAAAGGGATTTGAAATTATACTTCAAAGGGACTTGATACTTTACACACTTCACAATCAGTGTCCACCTCAGAGGGCACTTTAATTACCTCATCTGTCATGAGAGTGGCTATTGATCTTCCAATTTCATGGTACTGCGGTGCCTTGCCCGCTGGACCCAACAACAGAAACAAAAACCTAGGAAACATTGAAATACATAGATTTAAAAATAAACAACAGACAATAATAAAGGAATCACTCAAATATAAACACCCGAACAACACTCAGACCTTATTTCCATTCTTCCACACGAATCACTGTAAAAAAGATTTTAAAAAAGATGGCAACTCTACTCAGACTAAAGGAGATCAAAAAACTACAAAAGGCATTCATGATTAACTTTCTACGAAATTATTGCTTCCTGTCTCTTAGGGTAAAACAGTAATTAATGAATTGAATGTTTTACATTAAAGTTCCCATCTTCTATACCCTTTTGAATTAACAATTTTATCACATCCATACTGACAAGAAAAGTAAACTAGTAAATAAAGTGAATACCAATTCCATTAAGTACTTACAAGTAAGGTCTGCCTAAATAAAATGATCTGGATAGACTCTAATGTGGTAAATAAGGGACTTCGGAAGGAAAAACAATTTTTATTTATAACTCTTAAATTTAACATCAAACCTCATATTATTTGATTGTTTTAAGTTTATTTATAGTGACTAAATAAAAAGCACTTAATTTCCTACTTAGTTTTATCTTTAATAAAACCACAGTAAAATATTAATATTCACACATCCGAAGTAGAAGTATTTATCTTCCTGCTTTATGAGGATTTAAATATAAATCTATGTAATTACTTTTCTTGTCTTAATACTATACCACTAATGCAACTCAGTAGAGGATATTAAAGATAGGCAGGTACATTTCAATCAAGCTGCAGTTAATTCTTCATATATATTATATAAAAATAGGTTTTAAAATACATTAAAGTTATTTTCATTTACAATGAAGTTTGTACAGTCAACAGGTAACAAACTGGTTACCCTTCATAGCACAACCTGCTAATGATTCTTTTGGGCATTACCCCTTTTATAATTTTTACTTATAATGTATATTGAACAGAAGGTTCTGGTCAAGTCAGAACAAAACATTTTGCCTAATTCAGAAGCATTATTACATTTAATCAACTCTATGAAGTATTATTATCCTTATTTCACAAATGAAACAGAAAATCTGAGTCAAGCTTTGACCCTCCCACAAGAAGGGGCATAGCAAGAATTCAACTCGATTCTTTCTAATGCAAGCGCTTGCACAGAACAGAGTGTGTCTAAGGTGATTAATTGCTGTTTAAACCAAAGCTCCTAATATATCGAACTTCATTAGGCATTAAATGCAAAGTATTTTTTTAAAGGATGCTTTTATTTCTAGTTCCAGAAAGAAAGATAATTATTATTTATGCTCTACAATCAAAGCATTTGGTGCAATGACAATATGAACAATTAACATTGAACTTTTACTACATAAAGCAACATGTTCCTTCAGTATCAACTGGAACTAATTCTTTACCTCGTAGGAACAGGGACTTCAGTCAACCCTGAGAGGAGAACAGCAGGAGCCAGTCTCACAAACGCGATTATAGGTCTTTCCAAAAAGTCTACTTCTCCCACCAGAACGTTGGATGCCTCGGCTCCCGAAGGAATTTTTCTCATGAAATTCATATCAACCTATTGAGAAATAAATAATAATTTAAAATAAAGTTTGCATGGAATTTACAAGACTACCTAAAAAGAAATAGGAAAGATGCTTTTAAAACTACTATTAGCTAATCAAAACTAGTGATCTAATAGATGTATAAATACCAAAATTCTCACAAATATCAAAAAGGGGAGTAGACAAATACAAAAAAAGCAGGCAAAACATATTTATCAAACAACATTCCCAACTCTTAATTGTTGTAATCCTTACTATTCAGAGATCTAAATTATCAAACATACAAACTAGAGAAAATTTTCAATGCTATACAGCACTATTCACTGAAAACTACTAAGGACAAAAATATAGTTCACAAACTAATGATAGTTCATGAAATTATACACAGTGCTAAAAAACATTCATTTCAGGATTATCTGTTGTTTTAAACCTTAGAAATGAATTAGCCCTGTATATTTTTACATATTTTTATAAGTCTTCTTCTACTTTAAAGAACGCTGAGAATCCCTCAGTATGTTCATTAAGTAGAAAAAATGTTTTTATTTTTATTTAAAACTAAAGTAAATAGCCATTATTGGTATAGATAGATGCTGTACAATCAAATTTAGTTGTCTGTGTATAATTACAAAGAAAGGTTACGAACATAGTATCAAAGTATGGGAACTTCATTTATATGTAGTTTCACACAAGTCACTAAACAACCACTTACAGGGCTATCTATTAAAAAGAAAACCAGCACTTACAGCAGGCCTCTTGAGTCCCACACCCAGTGTGCCACAACTACAGTGCCAGGAGGCAGACTCCTGCCCAACAGGAGACAGGGAGGTGTACACAAGGAGAGAGGCCAAGTAAAAAAAAGTAAAACTGTGACAGAGGAACAAAAATAAACGGCATCTGCCACGTCTAGAGGAGATCTATAAGGCAAATTACATTAATCTACTCATTTAACAAGAATAACCTGCAATTTACTCAACACTTTTCACTCATCTGAAATAGGTGCAACAATAATAAAAGTATGAGCAAGTCAGAGTATTACAAACACAACAGCCTTTCTGTGCACTCAGTGTCTCTTACTCTTTATTATTGTAGAGCATGAAGCTCGGCAAGGCTGTGATGTAAACCAACATGCAAACTCCTTGTATGCAAAATGTGAATTTTTTAGACTTAGGATCATGACAGGTGTCAGAAAAATGCTTCTTACCTGAAATAATCACATTTAATTAAGTCTTACATTGGCTACAAAAATATTGATTAAAGTATTGAGAGTATCCTATAGCAAACTAACATTATCCAAACATTGCAATGGCCACACAATCAATTATTCCAAAGTAGTACTCACAGAGTATACTTTAACTTCAGTTGTAATCAGAACTTGTGGGGGTTTTGCCCTGTTCTTTTAAAGTTAAGTTTTCATTTTCTATTTCATCTAAAAAACTCATCTACCAAAATAAAGAATCATAGTTGAGATAGGTGAGTTTGTTTTTAAATCCATGCCTTTACCTACCCACGGGAAGCACCGATATGTTTCCCAGTGACATTCCAGAAAGTCCTGACACGGTAAGACAGTAATTCTGGGATCTTACTACAGCTAAGAAAAGGCTGAATCGCTAGCGCTGTACCATCATTTCCAGAATTAGCCTTTCTAGTCGTGGTAGCTCGAGAACAAGTGACTGTAATTCAAAAGGCACTGAAGATTCATGATATCGATGGGTAGGTATATACAAATACCATATTATTCAAATATTCTTTTGTCAGAATTTCAAAAACTACTAAGATACAAAGTTCTTCAAGTGCTCTGAGACTTTTACCTTTCTCACAATTTCTGACCTTAAGTTAACATACCACAAGTATCATATGAAGGTTTGTAAGCACCAGCCTTAAAAAATTACTATAATCAATGTTAAGAAAGCCATCTTGCCAGTGATTTTCTCAGTAAGAATGATTATAGAAATTTATTGTCAACAATGGAATTACCTTGCTGAAGTCAACAGTACTATTTTCTCTGCTTCCTCCACTTCCATTACCTTTGATTTCTCCACTTTTACTATTGTCCAGGTTTCCAGGTGCAGACTGCGGAGAGGCCAAAATACCTGTATTTAAGAACAAATTCCAAATTAGTAAGGGGAAAATTCACTTTGTAAACTGACTCTGCTCATATCCTGAAAGTGATGGTTTATTAAAAGCAAATGTGATAGGTAAAAAAAAAAAAAAAAGTGCAAGGTGTTAGTACCATACCAGCAAGACTAGAATAACATTTTGAGCAATAATGAAGCTATACATATTAACATGTAAAATATTATAGTTGCAATTTACAAAAATGGTGGCCTTTTGCAAATAGAAAACAAGTGAGTAGGTGAGGAACAACAGAGGACAGGAGGCCTGGGTCTCCTCATGACCACCAACACGAGGGAGCACAGACCCACACAACTAACGTGCACGGAAGCCACAGAGCCTCATGGTGCCACACACACACACACACACACACACACACACACACACACACACACACACGCGTGCGATGCCAGCATGCTTACATCAGGGACAATTGGAATTCCCTGATAAACCCCAAGTGTAACTTGGGGAAATTTAAGAGCTGCATCAATCATGTGTAGGTGAAATTGTATCAATCTTCCACAAGTCATAAGAGTTTCCTCAAGAGTGTTCATTGCTCTTGAGTATTTATGTGCTGCCCACTGTCATTATCCCTAAGAAATACAATTTAAAAATATAATGGCAACATTTTTATAATACATATGCAAACAATAAGGGTTTATAATCAAACAGATCTGTGTTGAAATAAGCACTCTCTGCCACTCCATAGTTGTGACTTTAAGTAACTCACTCAGTCTCTAAGACTCAGAAAAACCTATAAAATGTGTTTGTTTGGATGAGAAATGACAGATAGGTGTTCTATAAAATCAGCTTGTCGGATTACACATGACTGATACATGTTCAAGCATTCGTATACTCTTTTCAAGTGACATTCAGGGGCAACATTTCACAATAATAAAAAAACTAAAAATACCCTTGTAGGATATGGCCAACTGTTACCACTACAATTTTGCAAAAAGTTCAAATGTCAAAAAGTTTAAAGTATGTAACACAAATTTCTACCGTTAAATGTATCTCATTTTTGCAAAACACCCAAGATTCCCTAGTTCAAGAATATTGATTAACATTACCCCAAACACTGATTATCAGAGGAGAAAAGGCATCAGACTGAATCATAACAGACTTCACTTTTAGTTTTAATTCTGCCAATCTACTGACCCACAGAAACTCAATTAAACTCTGTGGTTAGATACTATAAACTTTAAAGTTAATATTGGTAATTAAGTTACAGGATTTTAAGGACATTAGATATACTTGAGGGAGTTTTCATTTTTCTAGAGTACAACATACTATAACTAGTAATGGAACCTAAGTCATTTGAGTGTATTGCTTAAACTCAATGATAAAAGACCTCTGTGATACCCACTTCTCTGTTAAATACCTAAGCTAGAATGTCACTGTGACCCAAAAATCTCAGTATAAAAAGCATATGCAATCTATTTAGCCACATGTTTATTCTCCAGAACTGAATAAAAACTACTTCCTAAAACTTAACTCATGCTTTACCATTTTAGCTTAGCACAGAAATGCTAAGATTCCTCTTCTTTGACCTTTCTTCCTAAACTTCCAGAATAATATCCTTTATTAAAATATATGCCCAAGCAGAAAAAAAGTCAACCAGCATTTTTCAGTGGCTTCCACAGACTCCCACACAAAGAATGAAGAGTATCATTAAGGCCCTGGTGGCAACTGCAGCTGAGCATCAATACATACACTTCTCACGACTAAAAGTATCCAGTCAGTAGGTGTACAGTCAAAAGAATACATAAGCATAGTCCCAGCCACCAGATTTTGAGGAGAAGAGTGGAATTAGAAGGCTAGGGAAGGACAGTAAGGAAGTAGTGGGAATGGGAAGAAGAAATAATGTGGGACTCGTTACTGACAAAACTAGAAGATGGGACCTTAAGTCACTTGGCTAACCTGGTCATCCTGAATCTGTTAAAACTGGGATGCTGGGGAAACATCAGAGTTTTCGACCATTATCTTCTGTGTAGCCTTTCCCAATCTCAGCTAAATTAAAGCTGTTTTCTCAATCAGTAAAGGAAGTCTCCCTGTTCCCACAATAAATTCTTAGTGCTCAGAATTAAATGAATAAATTCCCCAAATTAAAATTATCATTAGCACTGTTAACTCAGAAGGACTATGAATCTTTGCTTCAGGGAAAAAAAACCACAGATGAGTTTGTGTATAAATCAAATCAATGCTAGGATTTAAAATCATACTCTGGCAAATCTATTACTTTGCCCTTACATTTTCTTTCCTCAAAATAACAAATCAAACTACAGAAAGACAAATCAAAGATATCAAGGTTTTCTATCACTAAAAGTTTGAAAGTAGGAACATCTGGAGCAATGGTTCTCACTCCAGGAAGATTCTGTCACCCCAGAGACATTTGGCAATGTCTAGAGACATTTTTGGTTGTTACAATTACTGGCAGCTAGTGGACAGCCGCCAGGGATGCTGCTAAACACGCTACAGCACACAGGATGCCCCCCCAGCCCCCCACAAAAAAGAAGTGTCCAGCCCAAAATGTCAACAGTGCATAGGTTGAGAGACACTGAGCTAAAAGATAGCTATGAATACTAAAAATAAGTCTACCTCTTGTACATACAATTATTCTTCAAAAAATAACTAATGGGAAACACCACCCTTTTTAGTATGGGTATACACAAACCATGAGCCCACAACACAAAAAAGTGACATTAGTCTCTCCAAAATGAGACTGAGGCCACCATCCTCCCCTAACATACCATCAAGACTTCAAGGAAACTCAGCTAGTTTTGGTGCCTTAAGCACCAAAAGTAATAAACAATGGATAATATATATAGCTGCTCCTATAATCTTAATTATGAGGCTTTTCTTTTCTTTAGAAATTCCCTCTTTCCTCCATTCTCATTTCTTTTTAGAGAGGCTGATAAACTCACAGCACACTTTCAGCAGAGAATGAAAAACCTTAATTGTGTTCCTCAATCTCAGTTAACTGCTCCTTTTCTCCCGTAACAAAATGGCCTAGCAGGCACTGTGAAGCCAAATGTTCCTTCCTTCCTATAGAAAATTTGTCCCTTGTTATTAGTAACATAGAATCTGGTAGAACAAGAAATGTTTGGTATTACTGACACACATAGGTAAGAACAAATGTAAGGAATTAATGTTGAAATCACTCTGTTCAATGACAAACAGTAAATCGTGCTGGTTCTTTTTAATGAAGAGTGCTGATTATTCCTGAGTAGTTATTTGTAGGTATTTTTCTCTCTTTTTTGTTCAGTTATCTCATTATTACACTGTATTTTTTTTCAGAAGTAGTAAAATTTACAATGAAATACTATACTATAGATTTTGTTGTAGGTAGATCTGGGTTCAGCTTTTTTTGTTGTTCTGGTCACTTACAGTATGATCTTAACATCTCTTAGTTTTCTTCATTTGTAAAATGGGGATAACATGAACATCCTCCAATTGTTAGAAGAATTAGAAGTATGATATTTGAAAAACACATATCACTGCATGTGACACAAACTATAAAATGATGGTAGTTATTATAACTATTGCCCTAAATGTTAAAATGATTTGCCACAAAACTTCCATTTTTTAATTTCTAAAAAGCATATCCTTTTTTGGACACTACAATGAGCTTTGATTAAATCTACTTGGTATGTCTGGCGAATGCCAGCGGAGAGGGAGAGGGCGGCAGTCAGAGCATGTAGGCTGTAAGTTACTAGTTATATCGCTGAGGGGAAGTTGTTCAACTTTTCTGAGTCTGTGTTTCGGAAAATGGCTGTATCCACCTAACTTACATAAATTTTTATACACATTAAATAGGCTAATTCAATATCCATAAACTACCACTGAAGTGGTATTGTCAATATTACAGAGAAATGTGGTAATACTTATGTGATTAAAACCATTAGCAAGCCTTCATACATGTCACTGATGCTTAGCTGTCAATAAAAAATAGTGACTAAACAATACTTCATTACATGAGTTGGGCAGGAAGATAAATATACAGTAAGTGTACATATAATTAATATATAAGGAAGAGCCAAAATTATCATAATATATAACCCTTAAATGAGTTACAAACCTTTTATCCACTAAGAAATCATTTTTCTAGTTCACATATGAGAGTATATCCTAGCCACAACTATAAGAACTCCTAAAAACTTCAAGGTGAATTTGGATTAAAAATAAATATAGCATTAAATAACAGACAACAAGAGTCTATTCCAAAATGTAATCCTAGTCCTGAAATAATGATTCCAGGCAGTCATTAGAAAACCTCCACCTTCTCAGAGGCAGAGTGAAAAAAAAGAACACTTGATCCTATTTTTGTTAGGGTGCTTAAAACATACTGCATTCTTTGTACAGAACACCAAATACTAAATAAAAGGCATATCACTTCATTAGAATTTATGTACAATGTATGTCCATTCACCTTGTGAATGAAATGCATGAGAAGACAAGCCACCATTTAAAAAATCGTGGCAAATTAAAAGATTACTTATAAAACTTTCCACATTTTTCTCAAACAAATGCCTTGACCCATAAAATCTCAGTGAAAAAATTTTGAAAGGGCTTAAATCATGTGTAGTCTTGTCTGTTGTCTTCTTATAACTTAAAATTTTTAATAATTCTGTTCTTTTGTATAATATAGTATAAAGGAAAAAAAAACATGCAGAAGTCAAATAAATTATAAGCATTATCTACATATGCTGCTAAAGCCAGGTGAGGAAAGGCATTCCAAGTGCAAGTGATCCAGAGGCAGAAAGCACCACACATGGAGGACTTTGAATAGTTGCCTGGAGTTATGTCAACATTTTCCTCTTTCTTCTGTTCCTGGCCTTTCAGTGCTTCTAAGTCTTCCTCAGGTGGATGAATTACTACTGTGGGAATATCATCACTAGCAGGTGAAACCAGTAGTTCTGGGGCCTGGAGCTGACTCTGTTGGGAACTTCTGGAGGTCAGACGACTGATGCTAGGGCTGGAAGGAGGGCTGTTTTGAGGGGTGGGTACTGGGGTGGTACACCTCGAGCCTGCAGGGGTTCCAGCTCTTGAAGAAGGAAGAAGATGACTGAGAAGAAGAGATAAAGGCGATTCTCCTCTCAATGAAAGGTTTGAGGCAGACAGACCTGTTCGCAAAGAGTGGCGGGAGGCTGAGAGGCCTTCCCCTGAGATAAAACAAATAAATGAAAAACGATGAAGTTCACTGCAGAAGGCAAATAAGAGACACAAAAATCAATCTAAACTGTCAACTGCAAGCTTTAACGGCCTCAAATTTCAAATTCATGCTATCAGAGTCAGCATGGCAACCAGATTTTTAAATGTTAGAAAGTCACTGAAAAGTTGCATAAACTGTAATTAGTTCCCTGAAGATGTATGCAAAAAACAAAACAAAAAATAAAAACAATGTTAATGATAGATGGTGGGGAACAATATTCTGTTAGTAATTAGAATGCCCAATGGTGTGTCTTTTTAAAAAAAGAACATCATCAGTGCAAAGTCGCTGCTTAAATGATAAATAGCAAATGAAAACACGAAAATAATCTAAGTAGAACCCAAAACAAAATTTACCAGCACTGAAGTTTGTATTTAGTGTATTTTTCCTACACTGTACCAAACCACTCAGATAATAATTTTTCAATAAAAGTCAACATTAACATTATCTAATAATTCCTAACTTAAAAATTATATAAAATCTTTATAATATTAAGTCAATAGGGCATCACCTACTGGTAGTGTTCCTAAGTAAAATTTTTTTAAAAATAAGAATTTTTTTAAAAAGATAAACATATGTCAATTTTAAAGGATACATACTGTGGGGCTTTCTAAAGATATTAATAAATGTCCTAAATTATGCTTGCATTTCTAATACAGCAGATAAATTTAAACAAATGCATACAATCTTTAATTTGGATAAAGTATTTCTCACCAACAATGGCAATAATGAAGTAAAGCCTTGTATATGTCAAACACTGGGACATTATGAATTATAGTTTAATGGAATAACACTGTTTTTTAGGAAAAACATAAGAAATAGAACCAACTCTGTATGATCTGAGTAATCAAAGCTACATGCTCAAGAAGCCCCAGAAATATTAAAAATAAAGATTAACCTTTAATCCATAAACTACCAAGATTTAGTTAAAAAATAAGCTACATGCAGGAAAACTGTTAAATTACAACTATAATACAACAAAATTTGGCCCACGCTAAAATGGCATTTAAAAAAAAATAGCTCTTGTCTCATTCAAAGGCACCAAATGACAACTAGAGAATTGTCAGGAACAAAGAAGACACAAAGATTTAATAAGGTCTCTGGGTAAATGAACTACTTTCATTGACATATATACAATACATGAGATGAAAAAGAGAGGTAAAAATGTGACATAGATGGCTTGCTTTTAAATTGAACTTAGGTCCATAAAAGATTTATTTTATTCTTAAGGCTCTTTAAATATACAAAGGCATAATTTTAAACAGATTTAAAAAACTTTCAATGGTCAAAGTCTCAAAAGAAACAGACTTAAGTATCTTATACTGAGCTGAAAAGATGATTACCATCAACTTTAGATATATGAAGCCCTATCATCCATGGCTGTTTGCCTGTACAATACTTACAAGCCATACTATTATTTCAGGGACAGAAAAGATGAGCAGAAAGACACTGTGGCCCATCCTCCACTCTTCAAGGTAATCCTCAGAAGCCTTGGGAAATGGTCACAGCTAGAAGCCAACAGTGACCCTCATAAGCAACCCAACCCTTTGCTTCTGGGACTGTCAGAGTCACTGTCACCACAGCTCTCTTTCAGAGTCAAAAAAGAATGTATGATGGATTCCTCTGCTTCAGAAAGAGGAAGGCAAAATCTCCAACTGTGGCAGCCTTAGAGAGAGTGACAGAGGTTAAGTAAATAGCTACAAAAACTGACTCCCCAGGTCCCACATAACCCACTGCTAGACCTAGAATGAAAAGTAGAGAGCTGGAGTATGTGGGTCTGCCATTCTCAATGGCTTAGAACACATCAACTGGGTTATCCCCAGCATAAGACAGAACCAATCATAAAAGTCTTTCACAAATTGTATAAATAAAGGGCAGTGAAATCAGCAAACCAACCCCAAAACATTGGTTATATCCAGTAATAAGTATATTCAGAAGGCAAAAAATTCATTCAGAAAAAATCTAATATAGGTAATAAAGATTCAAACTCAAGATTTAGAATTTTAAAAATATTAAATGTATATATAATAATTTATGCCTCTTTAACCAATTATACAAAAGCTCTTGAACATAAACAAAAAGCAGGAAGAGATTCAGGGTTAGGTACAGTGGTAGTGCTTAAATATCACCAGTGCTTAAATGTTCCATTTTAACAGAGTGAATGCTTAATTTTTTCATCTAAATGATATCTACAGATAATTCTGTCATGTTGTAAAAAAAGACATTTTAGAAATGCTATTTTTAAATGCACAAATAACACTACTATATTTTTTTTTTAATAAAGAAGATAATAATGTGACCTATGTAATCATCTGGAATAAGCATCTTTCTTTCCCCAGATGCTAACTGCAACATACTGGAATGCTGTTAGAGTAGAATGTTAGCAAAAATCGGATGCCACAACTCATCTCACCATTCCTTTCAAGCAAGTGAGGGTCAGAATGTTTCTTGCCTATATCTGCAAAAGATCGAACAAGGGGAATCCGACTGGTGAATCTTTTCTCATTTTGATGATGATGTCTCTTCAGGAGAGCTTCTCTGACATTCTCTCTTATGGATTCATCCAACTGGCCAGAGGCTATCATGTTGTCCAATACCATATCTATTCAAAGAAAAAAGAATAGTTGTTTTTATTAAATAAACTATCACTTGGATGACTGTAACACATATAAATTGTAAGGGAAACCCTACCAGAAAAATAAAACCCTATTTAAGGTATTCTAAAACCCTATTAAGGTATTAGCTCTAGAAAGTATTATTTTCCTTTGATACTGAATAATGTATACATGAAGATAAATCTGAACATTATCCAACAGACATGAACAAATTACACAGACCCTTCTTTTAATAAATACTACTATTTACAAAGAGGCTATTTATACACTACTAATTATATATACATTAATTAATTGATGTCATACACTAATAGCTTTCCTATAGCTGAAAGTCCTTTTCTGATTGGGCCAGAATCAGCTCTATGAAACTGAATATTCAGTTATATTAGCTTCTTAAGAACTGAACCTATTTTATTGCTTCACCTTGTATTTTTCCCCAAAACTGTTGATGAATATCTGGACTCTTTCATTCACTCACTCACTATTTACTGGCACCTATTATGTGTGGGGTATACAACAGTTAACTAAGCAGATCAAGTTCTGCTCTCATTCTTCCAGATACCAAAAACCAATGAAAAAATGAATAAGGCATCATGAAGGAATAAATTCTACGATATAAATATATCAGGCTGGGAAAGGGTGTAGGCAATGGGGACACTGATATATATTTTAAACAATGGCACTAATGAGGTAAGAGAGCCAAGTTTCAAATCTGTATAATATTACTCTTAAACAATAGATAATCGGAAGGGATTAACTAGCAGGTAAACTATAACATTAACACAATGACTACAGGTCACCACACAACTGACAGGCAGATTATACGTTTACCAAAATACTATGTTGTGTTATGTGATAATTCCCAAAACCCAAGTAAGACCCATATTTCCAAATTCAATTTCCTAATGCTCACTCAATTATTCAGTCATTTACATAAGACAAGAAAATAGGACTTTGATGATTTAAAGGTTTGCAGCACATGGACAAATCTAACAATCTGGTAGTATCAAAGCATTTCTAGCCTGAGAAATTCAAATAAATTTTACCGTTCTCTTGGAGATCAAATGCTACAGATCTTTTGTTTTTCCATAGGAACAATCCATAATGATAGTCACACTGTCAAATTCATTACCATTGAACTGGATTTGGGCAGGGAGCAACTTTAGTTAATGGCCAAGTAGCTTTATCACAGCAATCTTTGCCACATTCTACCTCTACAACCTCCTTCAGGTTTCTCTCTCCTTCATTTCCACTGCTACTACCTACCACAGTTCAGGTCATCATGATTTCTTGCTTAGGTTACTATTCCAAAAAAATAACTGGCCTCCTTGCTTCTAACATCTTCCCAACCCAAAGCCATCCTGCATATTCTGACCAGAATGACCTACATAATATATCTAGATCATACTCCTCTCCAATTTAAAGATCACTGACAGCCAAAATGACTACCAAATAAAATTCAATTTCTTAGCACAGTAACCTAAGGCTAGTCACAACCCATCTTTAATTTGCTTTCCCAACATATACCCTACTACTGTTCAAGAAATCTGTATATTCACATGGAATTGACTTTCCCTGTGGGGAGCAGAATATGCAACAGTCATAGTAACTCCATCTTAGGTTCTCGGACTCCATCTTGGAAGACTAAGTTTCGAAAGTGCACAAACGGTTTCTCATTCTGAGAAGTGTGTTTAGGTTTCGGTTTCGATTACTTCCACGCCAGCCCTCTGCCGAATGTTCTCACTTACGTCCACTGCTTACTTCAGAGACAATTGCGCATGCATACATCTCGACATGTAATTGGAATTTGAAGATTGCTTCATTAGCATAAGGTGTAACCAGTCAGAAGAAACCTTACCCCATGAATACTATATATACTCTGCTGTTTCCGCAAATAAACGAGACTTGATCAGAAATCTGTCTTGTCTCCATTCTTCGTGTCTCTTGTCCCCTATCAAAATTCCCACTCCCCCTCTCCAGGTCTTCGTTGATGTCCCACGGGTCGGGACATTTCCCGAGATTCATATCTGTCTATACCTTCTAGACTTTTCTTCCTCCTCCCCTTAGGATACTTTCTTTTCTCTTGTACTGACTGCTCCTTGTTTCCCTGTGTTCAATTCCATGAATAAGTTGTACAATTAATGTACTCTGTGGATCTTCCCTAGATATGTTGGTCCAGAAAGCAAAGAAACAAAAAGTCCTTTCTTCTGCATTTTCAGAGAATAGACTCCATATCTTGCTTATGGCACTAATCAATTTCTTGCTGAAACTGTAGTTTTGTCTGTATAATTTAATTATTTGGACTCCAAACTTATAAATAACAAAAAGTGTTATTCATATGTCTACTCCTATACTGTCCTGCACAGAATGGAAGCTCAACACATAGATGTTAAATCAATGTCCTGAAATTCCACATTATTTTCCCTTTTTAAGTATCTCTAATTTCTGTACAACGTATATATAAAGAAGTCAATGTGCTGTAACCTGCTATTTCATCTAGAGTGCTTGCTCTCATATCCAGCATGACTGTTCCATTTAGGATGCAACTTCTAAGTTCAAAAAGACTATGCAAAGAAAGGGTTGCCACATAAGGTTTACTCCACCGGTCACCACCATCTTCAACATCCTCTTCAAATTTCAGCCATCTGCAATGTGTAATATATAAAAATATTTTTATGAATAATGATGATTTGCTTATTTTAAAATGATAAATATCCACTTGTTCTGAGAAAAAAGGATCACCACCACCAAAACAAAATTTAGCTAAAACACATTTTGCAAATTAGGTTAATGGTTGATGATACCCATGCTCAGAAGTCATGTTTGTCATTCCTCATTCTCTTCTAGCTATCATACTAGTAAGTCTACAAAAACAAACTATGGAACTTCATAGTTTCTATTTCTAATTCCCTTTTAAACTTTACAATATGCAAGATTTTGATTTTTCAAATTCGCTTTTCTAATTAATGACTTATTAAAACCTGCAGTAACATAATTCCTTTTGTATTATGCTAAAACATTAAGGATTATTTAACAAGGAAACAATATTTGATAATAAAGAGGAAAAACTAAAGCTATAATTTCCTGATGTGAGGAAATTCTCTGCTCATTGTTTTAAAGCACCAGATATCTCATAAGTTCAATTCTATATTCTCATTACAAAAAGAAATCAAGTAAAGTCAATGAAACATGGAGACTCAGTATTACTACCTGGCAGTTTCTTTCCATTCATACTCTTCTCCATCTCTATAACATAACTCATCCATTTCCGTGAAGAGATCATGGGGAATATGCTCTTCATCATCGTCTTCAGTACCAAGGATGAACTGAACTCTCTGGGATGGTGTGTCTTGGCAAAATAAGAATTTAAATATACTTAAAAATTTCCCCAATTCATTCGAAGATAAATTCAGTTTTACAAGTGAAATGTTCTTGCTATAAATAAATATATTCTATCAAAATGCATTTCTTTTAATATTAAAATATTATAATTCCAGAAAGGACGAACAATCCAGGAAAAAGTATCACAGAAAAATCACCTCCACAGGCAAAATAGAAAAATTCTATGTTCAAAATAAACAAGTCAAACTAATCTTATAACCAAATAACGTAAAAACAAGTAGAAATAAGCAACATCCAAAAACATGGAAAGCTATGCTCAAAGACAGTATTTTTCCCTCACTAAAAATATATGGACATGTTAGACAAAATAGAACACTTAAAAATATATAATTAATATGTATCTAAGTTCAAGAGTGAAAAAAGAAACTTCCCAAGTCCAAAAAATGATGAGAAACTCAAGGCTAGGGGTATAAAGAAACAGACTTTTCCCACCATCCTGGAGAAGCAAAACTCTTTGTCAGCTGAGGTTAGGGAAGTAGGACAAGTCACTGTAAGAATCAGATATCCCATTCATGGCATCTGAATCCAAACTACCTATGCCATACAAGATCCCCAACCTGAGAAATTAGCCTACATTCCACTACACGACAGATGAAACCCCTAAGATCCCAGTATAAACACACAAGCAAACAACCACAAGCATCAATTAAAAACAAAATCAAACAACTGCTGAATCTGAGAGATGAGGCCATACTCAAAACTCAAAAACAAACCTCCAGGTAGTTGGAGATGTAACCAACAGGGATTTCAGAACAGGTTAAAGAGTAGATTAGAAGGAATTATCAAATGAAAAGATAGATCTGAGGACAGTAGATAAGTATCAGTGACAAAAAGACAGAACACACAAAGGATGTAGATATATGTACACATAAGAGATGCAGAGAACAGAGTAAGAAAGTCAAACAGGAAAAACTCCAGAAAGAGGAAAATACAAAAAAGGGTACAAAGTAAAAAAAAAAACAACACATATGAAAGTTTCCCAGTATGTATAGGACATGGGTCTGCATATTGAAGGAATACCTTGAGACAGACAAAAACAGACTGTGCAGGGCAAACAAAACCATTCTGTGAGCTTCCTAAAGTTTTTTAAATTTCGGTATTTATGTCTTACATGTCTTTTTTCAGACTTATCCACCAGTAATAATTTTGGTGCTACTCTAAGTGGTATTTTCTTTATTTCAATTTGTTCATTGCTACAATACAGAAATATATAGAAATGTAATTCATTTTGTGCACTGAAACTTATAAAACTCACTCAGTTCTATAGTTCTGTAGATTACTTAGGATGTGCTACATGTATGATCCTTTATCTGTGAATAAAAACAATTTTACTACTTCTTTTACAATCCGTATGCCTTTAATTTCGTTCTTGCTTTTTAATACTGGCTAGGTGTTCGAGTACCAAGTTGTATAGAAATGGCAGGAGAGGACATCCTTGCCTTCTTCCAAATCATAGGAGAGAAAGCACTCAGTCTTTCACCAGTAAATAGATGCTATTTATCACACTGAGCAAGTTTTCTTCTATTCCTTGTTTGTTTAGAGTTTTATCATGAATGGGGTGAATTTTGTCAAAGGCTTTTTCTGCACCTATTGAGATGACTATATGGTTTTTCTCCAGTAAAACAATATAAACTGTTAATGTGACTATTTACACTGCTAGCCGTTTCAATTTTACACCAACCCTGCATTTCCACTTGGTTATCCTATTAATTTCCTATTCCTGCTGTAACAAGTTACCGCAAACTTGATGGCTTAAACAACACAAATTTATTCTTTTATAGCTCTGGAGACCAGTCCAAAATGGGCCTTACAGGGCTAAAAGCATGGAGCTGATTCCTTCTGGAGGCTCAATGGGAAAATCCATTTCTATACCTTTTCTAGTTTCAGGAAGCTGCCCACATTCTTGGGATCTGGATCTTTCCCTTGTATTATGACAACCACTTGCTTCTGTTGTCACATGTCTTTCCTCTCTAATCTTCTGACTCTCTCTTACTAAGGACCCATGTGATTACATCTGGCACACCTACTAATTCAGTATAATCTCCCCATCTCAAAATCCTTAATTTAACTACTGTAAATTTGAGGTTGTTATATAAGGGTAACATTCACAGGTTCTAGGCATTAGGAAAATGGACATCTTCAGAGCGATCACTCAACCTACGGCAGTCATGATGCGGTATCTTTCTTAAATATTGGATATGTATTTTGTGAAGCATTTCTGAACATGAGAAACATGTACCTGTTGTTTTATTCTCATGTAATATCTTTATCTAATTTGGCATTGGGGTAATGCTGGATACAAAAAATGAATTGGGAATTGTGCCCTCATTTTCAATTTTCTGGCAGAGTCTGCATAATTTCTTCCTTACACGTTTGATTGAATTCATCCATCATAATATTTGGGAGTAAATTTTCATTGTGAGAATGTTTTAGACTACATTTTCAATTTCCTTATAGATAAAGGGAAATTCTGGTTATCCATTTTTGTTTAGTAGCTGTATTCTTAAGGAACTTCCCCATTTCATCTAAATTATCAATTTTGTTGGCATGAAGTCATTCTTAAAATACCCTCACTAATCTCTTAATGTCTATAGAATCTATACTGAAAATTTCTGATATTGGTAATTAATGTCTTTTTTCCCCCCTGATCAGTCTGGTTATAAGTTTCTTAATTTATCTTTTAAAAGAGCCAGATTTCAATCTGGTTGAATTTTGCTACTGTTTTTCTAATTTTTATTTTATTCATATCTTGTTTGGTTTTTATTGCTTCCTTTCTTTTCCTTACTTTGGTTTAATTTGCTTTATTTTTTTCCCCTTAGTTTATTAAGATAGAAGCTTAAATCACTGATTTGAGATCTTTTTTCTTTTCCAATACGAGGATTAAATGCTGTAAATTTTCCTAAAGCACTGCTTTAGCTGAATCTAGCAAATTTCAATATGTAGAAAGTCCTCACTTTGCAACTATGCATATCAAAAGTGCATCCTCAGTTCGGAAGATTTTTATCTCAAGTATTGCCTGTACTGTGTTTTTATTTTCATGAGTTCAAAATATTTCCTAATTTCTGTTGTGATTACTTCTTTAGCTCATGAGTTATTAAGAACCATCTTGTTTAATTTCCAAATATCTGTGGATTTTTCTTGATATCTTTCTACTTTAATTCTATTGTGGTCAGAGAATACACTTCCAAAAGACTTATTTTGCGGCTTAGAATATGATCTAGCTGTCTTGGTAAATGTCCCATTTACACTTGCAAAGAATGTGTACTCTGCTGTTGTTGGGTGTAGTGATATCACTGTAAATATCAATTTGAATGATAATGTTATTCAGGTCTTCCATATCCTTACTGATTTTTTTGTTTGTTTACTTGTTCTATCCATTACTGAGAAAGGAGAGTTGAAATCTCCAACTACAGTTGTGAATTTATCTCTCTTTTCCGTGTTATCTATCAGTTTTTGCTTCATGTATTGTGAAGCTGTTCTTACATGCATATATACATTTAGGACTGTTAATCTTAGTTTCAACAATTTGTTTGTAGGTGCCTTTGCTTGATTCTCTTCATTGTTTTTTCCTTGGATTTTGTTCAGCTCTTTGGACCTGTGAGTTCAGTTTTCATTAAATTTGTAAAACTTTCAACTATTATTTCTTCAAATACTTTTTCTGCAACCCTCCTTTCTGGCATATGTTAAACTACATGGCAATTCTTACCAATTACTGATGCTCTGTTATTCATTATCAGAAATTATCCAAATGAAACAGAAAAAGGACTATCATTGGGTCTGTGGTTTTGGGGGTTTTTTTTCTGCAGTGAGAAATGGTCTGTTAATCTTATCTAGCGTTTTTCATTTCACATACTGTATTTGTCATCCCTAGAAGTTCCATTTGGAGCTTGTTTATATTTTTAATTTCTTTCCTCACCACAGTCGTATTTTCCTGTAGCCTTTTGAACATATAAAGCATGTTTATTATAGTTGCTTTAACATGCTGATTTTCTAATTCCATCAGCTGTGTCACTCTGGATCTGTTTCTTTTGATTTATTTTTCTCTTGGTTATCACTGATATTTCCCCACCTCTTTATATTTCAAACAATTACTGGATGTCAGAAATTGTGCATTTTATATGGTTTGGTGCTGGGTTTTACTGTATTTCTTTTAGTATTGTTACACTTTGTTGTGGCACAAAGATACTTGAAATCAGTTTAATTCTTTCAAGACCTGCTTTACAGAATTTTAGAGCAGATCGATTGCAGCCTTTAGTGTAAAACTAAAGACCCCACTCTGACTGATGGGAACACACCCTATTCCCAGTCCTGTGTGAGATCCAAGAGCTGTTTAGCCTACTTTCTGGTAGTTATTTCCTAGGCCTCAAGTAGTTTCCTTTGTCTCAAACCAGTGTTCAGCCAAAGATTCAGAAGGACTTTCATCAGATCATGTGTACCTCTTCACTCTCTGGCACTCTATACCTCAATTTTGGTCTCTTTGGCCTTCCCAAATTCCATTCTCTCTCTTCACTCTAAAAGCCCGCGAGGCTCAGTTAAAGCTCCCCTACCTGTGCTGTGGTCTGGATACTGTCTCTATGCAAGAAGCTCAGACCATCATAGCATTCACCTCACTTGTTTCCCAGTCACAGAGGTCAGAATTTTATGCTGCCTGTTGTCCGATGTGTGAAAATAACTGTTTCTTGTATTTTGTCCATTTTTTGAACTGTTTAGGATAGTACAGCAAATTCAATCGCTGTTATTCCATCATGCCCAAAAGCAAAAGTACTATATAATCTATAGTACTATATAATAGAAGAGGAGGGAATACTTACAAACTCATTCTATGAAGCCAGAATCACTCTAATACCAAAACCTTGCAAAGACCTCACCAAAAAAGAAAATTACAGACCAATATCCCTAAGGAACGTAGATGCAAAAATACTCAACAAAATATTGGCAAACCGAATTCAAAAATACATCAAGAGGCTCATACACCATGATCAAGTGGGATTCATCCCAGGGATGCAAGGATGGTACAACATTCAAAAATCCACCAACATCATCCACCACATCAACAAAAAGAAAAACAAAAACCACATGATCATCTCCACAGATGCTGAAAAAGCATTTGACAAAATTCAACATCCACTCATGATAAAAACTCTCAACAAAATGGGTATAGAGGGCAAGTACCTCAACATCATAAAGGCCATATATGACAAACCCACAGCTAACATCATACTTAACAGCGAGAAGCTGAAAGCTTTTCCTTTAAGATCGGGAACAAGACAGGGATGCCCACTCTCTCCACTGTTATTCAACATAGTACTGGAGGTCCTACCAACGGCAATCAGACAAAACAAAGAAATACAAGGCATCCAGATTGGTAAAGAAGAAGTCAAATTGTCACTATTTGCAGATTACATGATATTGTACATAAAAAACCCTAAAGACTCCACTCCATAACTACTAGATCTAATATCTGATTCAGCAAAGTTGCAGCATACAAAATTAACACACAGAAATCTGTTGCTTTCCTATACACTAACGATGAGCTAACAGAAGGAGAAATCAGGGAAAAAATTCCATTCACAATTGCATCAAAAACAATAAAATACCTAGGAATAAACCTAACGAAGGAAGTGAAAGAACTGTACCTTGAAAACGACAAGACACTCCTAAGAGAAATTAAGAGCACACTAACAAATGGAAATGCATCCCATGCTTTTGGCTAGGAAGAATAAATATTGTCAAAATGGCTATACTACCTAAAGCAATCTACAGATTCAATGCAATCCCTATCAAAATACCAACAGCTTTCTTCAATGAACTGGAACAAATAATTCTGAAATTCATATGGAACCACAAAAGACCCCGAATAGCCAAAGCAATCCTGAGAAGGAGGAATAAAGCAGGGGGAATTACGCTCCCTGACTTCAAGCTCTACTACAAAGCCACAGTAATCAAGACAATTTGGTATTGGCACAAAAACAGACCCACAGACCAGTGGAACAGAATAGAAAATCCAAACATTAACCCAAACATATACAGTCAATTAATATTTGATAAAGGAGCCTTGGATATACAATGGGGAGATGACAGCCTCTTCAGCAGCTGGTGTTGGAAAAACTGGACAGCTACATGTAAGAGAATGAAACTGGACTACTGTCTAACCCTATACACAAAAGTAAACTCAAAATGGATCAAAGACCTGAATGTAAGTCATGAAACCATAAAACTCTTAGAAAAAAACATAGGCAAAAATCTCTTGGACATAAACATGAGCGACTTCTTTATGAACATATCTCCCCGGGCAAGGGAAACAAAAGCAAAAATGAACAAGTGGGACTATATCAAGCTGAAAAGCTTCTGTACAGCAAAGGACACCATCAGTAGAAAAAAAATACATCCTACAGTAGGGGAGAATATATTCATAAACGACATATCTGATAAGGAGTTGACATCCAAAATATATAAAGAACTCATGTACCTCAACAAACAAAAAGCAAATAATCCAATTAAGAAATGGGCAGAGGACATGAATAGACACTTCTCCAAAGAAGAAATTCAGATGGCCAACAGGCACATGAAAAGATGCTTCTCATCGCTAATCATCAGAGAAATGCAAATTAAAACCACAATGAGATTATCACCTCACACCAGTAAGGATGGCCAACATCCAAAACACAAACAACAAATGTTGGCAAGGATGTGGAGAAAAGGGAACCCTCCTACACTGCTGGTGGGAACGCAAATTAGTTCAACCACTGTGGAAAGCAGTATGGAGGTTCCTCAAATAACTCAAAATAGAAATACCATTTGACCCTAGAATCCCACTCCTAGGAATTTACCCTAAGAATGCAGCAGCCCAGTTTGAAAAAGACAAATGCACCCCTATGTTTATCACAGCACTATTTACAATAGCCAAGAAGTGGAAGCAGCCTAAGTGTCCATCAGTAGATGAATGGATAATGGAATATTATTCAGCCATAAGAAGAAAACAAATCCTACCATGTGCAACAGCATGGATGGAGCTAGAGGGTATTATGTTCAGTGAAATAAGCCAAGAGGAAGAAGGTAAGTATCAAATGATTTCACTCATATGTGGAGCATAAAAGCAAAGAAAAAAACTGAAGGAAAAAAAAAAACAGCAGCAGACTCACAGAACCCAAGAATGGACTAACAGTTACCAAAGGGAAATAGACTGGGGAGGATGGGTGGGAAGGGAGGGACAAGGGGGAAAAAGGGGCATTACGATTAGCAGACGTAATGTTGGGGGGGCGCAGGGAGGGCTGTACAACTCAGAGAAGACAAGTGATTCTATAGCATCTCACTACGCTTGTGGACAGTGACTGTAATGGGGTTGGTGGGGGGGGGACCTGATGAAGTGGGTAGTTTAATAACCATAATATTGCGTAATTGTAGATCAATGATACCAAAATAAATAAATAAATAAATGATACCCTAACCTGGATAGATGTGCATCATAGGGAACAGCAAATTACTTCTCAATCACTTAATATCATAGGTTCACTAGTGATCCCTTTCTAAAATTGGTGTTTGTTGGTTTTTCTTTTGCTAGCTGCATGACCTTTGTTAGTTATATGACCACTTAACATTTTACTAAGCCATCATTATCTCTTAGCACAGGTTGTTATGAGATTCCCACCTCTCTAGGCTGAAGTTTATCTACCTATACAGTGAAAACAATAATGCCCATCTTAAAAAAAAATGCAGAGAAGATTAAATCAAACAACCTATGTTAAGAGCTTAGTCGCATGCTTAGCACAAAATTAGCATTTAATATTTTACTAGGCCGTTGGTATTTTCTTTATGCTCATTTCGCAGCTTTATTATACACAGTAATCTCTTTCCCTCTTTCTGTCTTCACAAAAACTTTCCTTTAGCGTAGCACACTGGTGCCTATAGAGGTGCAGCTCATGTAGTTTTGCTAAAATGCACACACTAGGACCCCTGGTGTAGAGGTGGCCGTGTGGATCCATGATGTCCCAAAAGAACCAATGATGCCCTGAATGTCAACTAAGTGTAATGTCAAGAGTCTCCTCAGGCTACACAGCTATTTTTTCTGGCTCTCTTGCCTTTTCCACCTCTCAGGGCCACTTAGATCAGTGCAATTAATGTTCATTATCAGATAACCTTCTCTTTCCTCTACCAAATGCCTTTTTTCTTTCTGATTTCCTCTACTGCTATTTCTATATTTCTCTGCTTTCAAACTAAAATGTTGTCTTTCTACAGAAAATACTATCAAATCAAAGCACTCTTTTTTGCAGAGATTACTGCTTAGTAGATGAAATCTTCTGGCCAAGAAATGTGTATAAAAATGAAAAAAACTTTCAGTCTTTTCCAGGAGCCTGAGGATTCCAGATACTAGTTCACTGCCTATGTAAATAATGAAATACAGAGAGAAGGAAATAACACCCTATCAAACTGAAGTTTAAGTGCCAAGATTCAACTTACACAATTCCAAGGCCAGAATATAATGAAGAAAATAAAACTCCTTACTTGATTCACTTACACCAAATAGCTCTTAAACTATCAATTAGTATTTTTCTTACAGAAAAAAATACTCCAATTGTTATTCCTCATGGCACATATTGTGTCTACATTATAGCAGCCATGCAATTTAAAAAAGGAAATACTAAAGTTCTTTAAAAAAACTTTCCAGTAAAGAACTTTAAACTGTTAGTAGACAACTTCTGCTTTCTCTTACCATAAGAGGGAGATTCGCGTCCATCTTCTTTATCTGACTCTTTATCTTTTCTTCTCCTATGGTGATGTTTGTGGCCACGATGTCTGTGCCGCCGCCGACTCTCTTTACTAAATGGGACGTGAACACCAATATACACCGCTCGATGACCTAGCAAAAGTTTCAGACATATTTCTGGTTTTCCAAAAGGCAAAAAAGCAATATACATGAAAGTACACCAAAATTCACTTTGAGAAAGAAGAATTACATGAAAATTCATGTAATTAACAATGTTAATCTCCTGTTACTTCTTTTTTACAGAGTACTACACAGAATGTGACACACCAAAGGCTAATACCACTGACTGATAAATACACTAAACAGGTTACATGTGTAAGCATTAGTTTGCAAGTGTAAAAAAATTTTGAGAAAGAAGAACTTGGTGCACCGAAAATCATACTATGTAGACATAAATTTATTCCATCTATATTTATGGCCAACCCTAATGAGTAGAGGTGTTTATGAAATACACTTGAATGATGATGAAACACTTTATAATCAATATTCACAGATGCTTTTTTTTTACTAATATTTACTAATGTTTTATAAAGTCTTGAAAATCTCAAATCAGTAGAGTCCGAACCGGTGAGGACTACATTAAATGTAAACAGCCCAAATAATCCAATTAAAGAGCAGAAACTGTCAGGTGGGGGAAAGAAACTACAACAAGGCCATCACACATCTTTAGAACAACAAAGAGGCTACTTTAACACTGTATTATGTCAGTTTGTATTCTGACCAAAAAAATGGTTATGAAAGGCAGTCTCCACTCTTGTCCACTAAATGAAACTGAGTCAGGAAACTAAACATCTACAGCAGTATGTCAAATACTGAGAGGCCTGAACTTGATTTCTTGAATAGTTTAAATGAGGTTCCTATCAAAGCTTTGCTTAGTGAAATGGACCAAGAACTAAAAGTTTAACTAATTTGTAACTATGCCAAAACCACTAACATAGAGCAGCTTTTGACTTCATGTATTTTACAACATACAAAAGTATGAAATATAAAGTTAATGACATTCTTTTCCTAACACATTCCATAAGATGGTAAAAAAAAATACCTCAAGAAACTCAAGATATTCACCTTTAGTTGAGATATAAAAGTACAGTCAATCTTCATTATTCATGGGTTCCTTATTTGCAAATTTGCTGACTGGCTAAAATTTATTTGTTACCCCAAAATCAATACTCATGGTGATTTTGCAGTCATTTACAAACATGCAATCAAATAGTAAAATGTCTGAATTACCCAAATCACTCATTCCCAACTAAGGTTGAAAAAGGTGACATTCTAACTTCTTGTTCCAGTTACCAATATATTAATGTCAAAAAGTAAACAATCACCTTTTAAGTTAACAGAGGACAATATGGAAACACAATGAACCAAAGCTAGTTGTTCAAACATCTCTCCCAGTACCTAGCACTCTGCCTAGTATATGGTAAGTACTAGACAAAGAATTGTAGAAATTAAGTATCAATTATTTGAAGAACTTTTACCAGAAAAATCCCAAAATTAAAAACCAGTTATATAGGGTTTTTTTTAGGAAGATGAAAATGTTCTGGAATTAGAGATTGGTGATAACTGCTCAACATAACAAATATACTAAAAAAAAAAGAATTACACACTTTAAAATGGTGACTTTTACATTACATGAATTATCTCTCAATAAATAAGAAAACTATAACAAAACTCAGCAATCTTATAAATTTGCTTTAGTGAAACGACTTGCTTCTGAACACCAAAGAAAAGTGAAAATTCAGGAGTTAAATTCTCATCACTATGTAGTGGGAATTACAAAGTTATTACTCCAATTAGTACTAATGGGTTTTGGCACACAAGCCCCAGTGCACTAAGATAAAAATAAATTCTATGAGTTTCCAATTTAGAAAGGCTAGATAAAACACCTAACAATATACTAGAATCCAAAGATTGGGAAATCAAGCCTTACTGCCTTTTCTGCCTTTATTATTGCCATTAGTGTTCTCTGTTAGAACTTCTTTTCCCTAGGAACCTCATTTCATCAAAGGCCTATTCAGTCAAACTGAAATAAACTTAATCTCTGTTGCAAACTTGATACTTAACAAAGCATGCAGAGCATGCAAAGCAAAGGCCCTTGGGGTAACCAAGGGAAGCCAAGCGACACAGTCAAGTGCCTTTCTTCATGTTCTAGGTCACATGTATTTGAGGGATGAAATTAAATGGTAAGTGATGGGTAAAATATATCACTGTACATTTGAATTAATAAAATTATTGCTAAAAACCTTAACTTTCCTTGGTCCCTGTAATTCACAGGATCTAACCACTAGCTTCTAGGTAACTGGGGTTCTTACTAGAAGCCCGATTAAGCCTTGCTTTTAGAGTCAATTTTAAAAGATGGGTTTTCTTTTCCCCATATCAGAAAGTCAATGTGGACAACAGTTTTTTGTCTCCAAGTCTTTTTAAAAGCAACAGATTAATGGCCCCTTATAATACTAGTTTTCACAGAAGATTTTAACTTAAGAATGTATATCTAAAAAAGACCCAAAATAAATCAAAACAATTGCCTCGAACACCATCTCAACCAAGTGTTCAAAATTAACATCAACAAAAGTCATACTGATACCAGACGTCCTCAGACATGACACACTAAGAAAAGACTATCACTTCTGTGGTGTGCTCCCCAAATACCCATCATCTCGGTCTGTTCATACGATAACAGTGGACAAACCCAAACATTCTACAGACATTCTACAAAGTATCTAGTCATTACTCTTCAAAAATTTCAAGGTCATAAAAAAGATTGAGAAACTCATAGATTAGAAGAGTCTTGACAACTCAGTGTACTGTGGGATCCTGAACTGTTCAACTGAAACAGAAAAAAGGACATCAGTGGAAAAACTGGTAAAATCAGAACAAAACCTGTAGTTTAATTAGTAGTATTGTACTGTTAATTTCATTTTTATAAACTTATGATGGTTATATAAAATATTAACATTAGGAAAAAGCTAAGTAAAGGGTATTCAGAAATACTCTATACTATCTTTGCAAGTCTTCTGTAAATAGAAAGGAATGAATGAGGGAAGGAAGAGAGGGAGGGTGGAAGGAAGGGAAGAAGAAACAATTTGCCATGACTTCTTCCTGCTTATGGAAGATAGATTGGCAAATAACCCATTTGCTCCACAATTCCATGCAGAGGCTATTACGGCATTTTAAAAGGCTGATGTAACAGACCTATAAAATGAACATTTAGATGACAACTAGTGATAACTGTGGCTTATTAGTCTGGCACTCTGGTTTGCTCATAATACAAATTATCCAGCCTGCTAGAAATGAAAAAAATAAAAGAATTAACTGACTTTATAACTGTAGTATTTCAATTTTCCAAGTTAAGTAATGGTAACCCTCAGTGATGTTTGAAAAGCATTCTGAAATCTGTGCTATGCCAATACTTTCAACAAAGCGTCAATCATCAGAGAATGTTCTATTTGCAGATATGGGTAGTGGTATACACTTTTCTAAATATAGTTTAAAGACTAAAGATACAGCAAAGTGTTAAACATTCTTTTAAATGTATGCTCTCCCTCACAACAAACTGTTTCAACAAATATTAGTAAAACTTAAAAGAAAAAGGACACTAACAAACATTCATTAGTAATTTATCCCGCTAAGCCTAAGTTATTTTAAACAACTTACTTTCTAGTTCTTCTTTTTCAAACTTGGTGTTCACAGTTGAGCTGGTTTTGCCAAGATCCACAACAGCTTCTTCATCAGGACCCTAAAAAGCAAATATTCTCATTCGTTCATGAAATCAATATACACTGAAGACCTACTACTAGGGGTATTATTTGAGACAGCTAAAAAATATGTAATGGTTGCCTTCCTCTCAAAGAACTGATTATAGTGAACTGCATTCTTTTTAAAGCATGCTTATAAGGCTTAAAAATCCATGTTATGGCATATAAAAATCTCATGGTAAGTAAGAATTAAGGTGACAAAGATTTTTAATTGTTCTCCTATAGAAGTTACTAAGTAACTGATATATATACTCATTTCAACAGAAAATCCCTCCAGATCAGAAATTAAAGAAAATTGGGGGCAGGGAATCTTGAGATATCAATATAGAATGCTATCTGTCTTGTTCTTTGCTCTTAGGTCCTCTAATTAAAAGGGAACACTTAACTCATCTACACTGGACTGGATTATAAAACAGAGTTGTCAATATGAGTCTATACACTTAACACGTAGTATGACTTTCACTCATAAGCTAACCAAGAGACAGTCAAAATTATAAGAACTTTACATTTCTCTATAAAGTAAAAGTCATGCCAAAATTTACCCTTTAAGGAGATTCTAGTTTTTAGTCTACTTTTTTTCCCTTCTTTAGCTTAACAAAAGGATTAAACATATTGTAAAATATTTCATAGACTATTTTTAAAAGAATAAAATTTTAACTTTAACCTCCCTTCTCAACTTCTAATTTAACTTCAAAGGAATATTATAATCATCATTAACTACTTAGCATGAACTTATACATGAGATTCTGTGCCACAGATAAGAGTTGAACGAACTCGCCCTTTCCCTCAAGTCCTCACTTTGAGCTCACTCTGGACCCGGGCCAGCACAGGTCTGCTAGAGCTGTGCAGGGAAACAACTGGCCTTGCCGTCCTTTACCATTGCCGGGCGATATGAGGCCTTGTCTAACATGTCCCAACGGATGCATCCTGCCTGGGTGGGTAAGGGTGACAAGGACACCCCCTGTCACTTTTACAGTTCCTCAGGATTTCCATTTTAAGTGACAAAAACTAAAGAGCAGTGTATAATAAGCAGGAAACAGTGAACAAAGAATTCTGCTGCACTCAACCAAGCCCAAGACTAGGAGACACAAGGGAGAGGAACATTCAAGGTTTGGAAAAGATGTACAAAGATTCTAGGAAGGGCTGGCTGGTATTAACCAGGCCTATCTGAACTTTAAGGCTGAAATGGATCAGCTTACAGAGTCTGCTGTGTGCCAAGTATACAGAGGAAACCAGAATACAGAACTTTATTCAGCAAGACATTCATACCTGAGTGGACCTGGCCTATGCTGCCTTTGTTAAAGAGTAAGAGCAAAAGGTGAATGCAAAGAAAGGATGGCCCAAGAAGAGGCCAGAGAACCAGAAACGAACCAGAAGGGGCTGGAGCCCGATGAAGGGGTAGATGACCTGTCATTTAGAGCAGGCAGAAGGATGGACAAAAGGAAATGGACAATCTTGTAGCTCAGAAGGAAGAAAGCACTACCAGCCTTCCAAAGCAGGAGAGAAAAAGAACAGCTTCCAAGAAAGAAAAGAAAAAATCTAATTCATTCTTTAACTGGTGCCTTTGTGGGCAACAGACAACTGGACATGAGAGAATTAAATAATAAAATAATCATATTGACATTAATTAAAACAGTTAACACTCCACTGAATATTTTTTTACAATGGAAAATTTTATCTCATTATGCTATTTTTTATTTCAGTTTTTATCTGTCCACTTGTAGTATTTTTCAAATTTCACAAGAAGACAAGCTTTCAACCATTCCTGTTTTCTTTGTGGTCAGTCTTATTGCCCAATGTCTCCCCTAGCACTGAGAAAAAACCCAGAATGACACATGTAATTACACATGTAATGTAATTTCTTCCTATCACTTTCAATATCCAAGCATAAACTGGAGGCCCAGTTTGTTTTTGAATGGATCAAAAAGGAGGTTGGGTAAAACAAGTTTTTAAGGTCTCCTCCAGCTTTTGATCTAAAATACACTTTTGTGTATAGCTTTTTTTCAGTGTATACAAAGCAGATTCATATACAATCGTTCCTGGCTATACACACTCTCAGCATCCAGAGTCTCCTATCTTAAAACTCAGGAACTGAACCAATTCAGTTAAATTTTCAAATAAATTCCCTGTTACCCAAACTTTATTTGCTACCCCAAACTTAGAACCAGTAATAGCATATTAAGGAGAGGCAAATATACAAACTTACTTTCTGAAGGTTACATACACAAACCACAGAATCAAACAGATCTGAATATAAGAGGTACTGGTATATGTTTTCGAAGGATTGGTGTTCAATTCAATATGGGAAACTCAGGGTAATTAAGTGACTTGCTAAGGCTCCCTGTCTAAAGAAGTGGAAAGCAGGCTGTGTAGACTGAGACATTTCCATAATAATGGACTAAGAAAGCAGACAGACAACAGTATGCACAGTTAATCAAACTGCCTAGAGTACCATGCACCCATGATAATAAGCAAAGGCTAAAGTAGTAAATAAAACACACACACACACAAAGTACAAGAATGAATAATTAATAATTACCATCCACTAAGAACATCATACTCTAAAACCCTTAGCATTCCTCCAATGATTTCATGCCATTTAGCCCCTAAGCACAAACAGGTACAAAAGACAAACTGTCTCCTAAAAAGACACAGAAGTTGTATTATCCCAAGAGGCAGCATATTGTGTATTCTAAAAGGGATTAACTGTTCCCATTCTAAGCTTTCATTTAGAGGGAACAATTGCCAAGATAGGAAGCAAAACAATATACTTATCTCTCACAAGTGAACAACAAAAAACCTTCTATTTCTATGCAGATTTTCTCACATGTACTAACACTAATCAACTAACACTCCAAAACAGCTTCAGTTGGCAATCTCACAATACGTATTTTAAAAATTTAAAGTACATATACTCTTCAATTTCTAAACATCTGTCCTAGAAACACACTTATATTATGTGCAAAATGGCATGTGAAGAGAAAAGGTTGTCCATCAGCACATCCTCTGAATGCCCACCCAGTTTGCTCCCATTAGATACTATCTGAAGTCTTAAGTCATTGAACTGAAAGTCAAGTGAGAATATTATTTTATTGTTATTGACTGAGTTTTCAATGAAAATGTTTTCATGTGTAACCTGTAGAACAAACTAAAGTTAAACATTTTTAGTCTAAAAATTTACAACACTAACACTGTAAAAAAATTGGGGGGAGCGCCTGCATTTCTCTCTTCTCTTAAAAACATTACCTAGCTTTTTAACAACTGTGAAACATGAATCAGAAAGGCAGTCTGCTATAAATGCAAATGGTAGGTAGGCCTCACAAACTGAGTATCTTGACATGTCACAAGTCTTCAACAAAGTATGTAGGGTACATATGGCTATATACTGAAAATCCCTGAGGATCAGGCCATTGATATTCCAGGGGGACAACACATTTCTGAAACAAATATACTTCATTATAAATGCTATCATTTTAGGATAATGCTTTAATTCCAAACATATAGTATGTTAATACACTATATAGAGTACATCTTTGTGTTCTTTTTGAAAGTACATACAAAAATAATGTACATATTTAACATTTGGAAGGCTAAACATCAAACTGCTAAAACTGTCTCACTCTGATGATTATAAAAACACTGGAGAATAACACAATCATATTGTACTTAATTTCTGTTACAAAAACACTTTAATATCAGTCATTTTTAAATAGAATTCAAGTTTCAATTTGTTACTATGTCAGGGTTTTTTTTAATTTGCATCTAGAAAAAATTCTCCCTCCTTTTTTAACTCCAAGAATACAGTGAAAAACTAAAAATAGCAACAGCAAAGAACAACCCTTGACATCAAAGTGTCCTTATTCTTAACCTCAGATGAGTACATAAGCCAGTACTTATATAAAGCCTACCTAAAATGGAGTAAAGCCAAGGCACTGGGAAAACTCAAGTACACAGAGAATAAAAAGGCACCCAAAGTATTCTGATGTAAGATTGAATCACGCTGATCTTAAGTAAATTATTTTGCCTCAGTTTCAAATTTGTCTTTATAAAATAAGGTAACTATTCAAATTACAACTGTTCTATAATAAAGAAGACAACAGCTTTAAGAATAACCCATATAAGATCATAAAGTTTATATTCTCTGTATATGAAATGACACATATACAAGTTTATTTACTGCAGCTTGGAACAGGAAAAGACTGGAAGTAGTTCAAGGGGTCCCTTAATAGAAGAATGGCTATGCACTGAAGAAAATGAAGGCACTGTACTGGCATGAATAATCTAAGACCTATTATAAAATGAAACACACACGAGGTAGAGAACCACATATACAATATGCTACTATCTGATTAAGAAAATCCCCAGAGATATCATGCTAAGTGAAATAAGCCAGGCAGAGAAATACAAATACCATATGATTTCACTTATATGTGGGATCTGAAAAACAAAATAAACAAAAAAGAAATAGACCCACAAATATAGACAACAGCCTGTTGGTTACCATAGGGAAGAGAATGGGGGAATGGGTGAAACAGGTTAAGGGGATAAAGAGGTACAAACTGCAAATTGTAAAATAAGTTAGACATAGGAATGGAAGTACAAGAGAGAATATAACCAATAATATTGTAATATCTTGGTATGGTAATGGAGAAACTACCCTTATTGTGGCAAGCACCTAGTAATATATGTAATTATCAAGCCACTATATTGTACATCTGACACCAATATAATTATATATATATCAACTTTATTCCAATAAAAAGAGAAAATTTCCAGAATAGGAATATTTTAATTTGCATAATGAAACACTGGCAGGACATACAAGAAAATAGTAAAACTGGTTACCTCTAGCAGTAAAGCTGACTCCTGAATTTATTACTTCTTTTATTGCTTTCATTTATTTTAACCATGTGAATACAGGGGTAGGCTTAAGTGTGCAATCCCCTAAAAGGCACGTCACCTACCTTCACCTCATCTACAAAGAGTGTAACACCCACCTGGAAGAGCTGTGGAACGAGGCACTATGTGAAAGTGCCCAGCAAGAGTACAAAGCCCACAGTAGACGCCCACACTTGTACTGAATCTGAGTAAGGACACTATTCCATTTTTCTATAAAATGCTTTTTCATCTACTAGGTTAGAGAAGCCTTAGGAGTACAGAAACAAATACCTGTTAATTCCCTAATTAAAACTGATATCAAGATTTAAAATGTATCCTAAAATAGTACTATGGCTACATAGGCGAATTGTTCATGAGAAATGCATACGCAAGAATCTAGGATGATATGCCAGGATACTGCAACTAAATTTCATAAGGATCTAAAACTGTATTGCTTTAAGAGATTTTATGATACATTATAAATTCAGACACACCTAAAGAGCTTGTTAAAAGATTCCCTTGCCCAGCATATACTAGAGTTGCTGATTCAGTAGGTTAAGGTGGAGCCCAAGTATCTGTACTTTTAATAACCTCTGTGATTCTGGTGCACACCAAAGTTTGAATACCACATCCTTGGATTCTGTTAAAGCCTTAAGTCCTACATAATTTTTTTTTTTAATTTGCTCTGCAACAGAGGCTGCTTACTCATTTTAGTAGGCCACCCTGAGACCACTCTCACTTCACTTACATTGTTTTAATCCTTCAGAAAATGAAAAGTACATTCCAATTCACAAGAAAATACTGTAAAGTTACCATATACTTTTACTCTAATACAAGCAATTCTAAATCTATAAACAGTGTTCTGAAAGTTGATTTGTAAGTCAGAATATTTTCCCAAGATGCCTAGGGCAAATCTATCAGGTATATATAAATTACAATGTCTTCTCAAAATACAAGTTTCCCCCAACCCCAATTCCCAACTTTATCCTCCCACCTACCACACAGAGTTAAACTTTAATATTAGAAAATTTTAAAAACTTTAAAAACTCAAGAGTAAAGCAAACATCTTTCTAATCTAGTTAAAGGGAACAGTAATGGCTGACTACTATTTCGTAAAAAAAAGAATGATATTCAGTCTCTAATGAATTTTGATCCACTCGTTACTCTAAAATAAGTAGAAGAGACACAAAAGGTATATGGAAAATCACTGCAAATTTAGAACTGCAAACTTTAAACTCAGGCAATCATATGATTCCCACAGAAAAAATTGAAAAGCCTTGGGAAAAATGCTTGATCACCAGATAGGAGGATACTGGAGAGACTAAGACATTGTAATGAAAAACTTCAAACACCTTTATTTCAAATACTGTTATTAAAACTAAAGACAATTTGAGTTTTGGGGAAAAGTTTCAAAGGAAAAAAAATGAAGAAACCAAAGGATGTTAATAGGAAGAGAAGTCAAAGAGGTATAAGGCATAAACCTGCCAAGGAATAACAGCCTCCAGTAACAGGACTGTTAGGGACACACTGATAACATGCTTCATTACAAAGCAGAGAAGACACGAATGCAAAGCCTCCTCAGGGCTCCACCTGAAATTACAAACCACAGGTAGTTATTACACCATTTCCATGAGGAGAGGCATTCATTACACATTCTCATCCAGTACACACACCAAAAAATACATGGCAATCATTTATTTTAGGGTTATCAAGCAGGTATAAATCTATTAACAAAAACAAGAATAAAATATACTTCCTAATATATATTATTAGTAATAAAAATGTATAGAAAACCACAGGCATTCTGCACAAACAGGAAAACACACACACACACACACACACACACACACACACACACACACACACACACACACACACACACACATACTGGTAGTTTTTCAGCAAAAGCAGATCCAGTATGTGTTGCTGTCAAGGCTCCCCATCTTCAGTCAGCAAGGGATTATGGTTAGCTGGGCATTTTTATGATTCCACTGCATTTTTCTACTGAAAACCAAGACGGCAGAGCCAGGATATCCCTGAGTAACATGGACTGTTCACTCATTTTTCCCTGGATCATACACTTGGCTCCCTGTAAGTCCTAATGGATCATGAAATAAGTCTTGTTTCCTTAAAGACTAGGAATTAAGGAACTCATCCATTCATTTAACAAATATTTACTGATCATGCTATGTGCTGAGTATTATTCAGGGTACTGGGGATATATCACTGAATGAAAAATAGTAATAAAATTAATTGTCTAGCTGATCAGTTAATTTATAGCTAAGATGTGTCTTCCTCTGAAAAGACATCCAGAAGTAAATGAATTCTCTTTCCCATTCCTAATGAATAAACAAGACCTCACAGACACAAAGGTATGGATGGATTTTATTTTTCCAGCTCAATTTGCTCACTATACACATACACACATGCTAAGTTTAACTTGATTACACTGTTAGTTGGTGAAAGAACTAAAATGAAAAAGCCAGGTCTCTAGAGTCCCAAGTAGATGGGTTCTTTATCCTTTAGGCAACAGACCAAAGTCACTATATAACAGGCATACATGCTAAGAACACACAGTACTTGTTCTGTATAGAATTTATTAAAATTTATAATTACATATTTATGTAACTATTTCTTTAACTGTCTCCCAGCCTGAACAATACATTCTAAGAAAAGGGGAATAGAATACTCTGTTTTGTTCACCTTGTAGCCTCAGCTTTAGGCAGGGCCTGGCCCTTGGTAAGCTAATAAATACTTGTTCAATGTTAACTATGTTTCAAAAGACAAAACACTCAGATAAAAATGTATATTAGACCTACTTTAGGACCCCCTATGAACACAATTAAAACTCAAATATAGAAAGGTACTGGTTATTTTGAAATTTAATACATCAATTTACAAATTAAAAAGCCCAGCATCAACACATGATAAAATCAAACTTCAATTCACAAGTGGGAATTTCCAGCAAAACCAAATAAATCTAGCTTTGTTTGAAACAGGCTTTTAACTATACACCACATTTTACTAATTTCTCTCATAGTCATTTATTCTGCCAGGGAAAGCAAAATCTGTAATTTGTATGTTCTTGGACAAATGATTAAAAATTAGACTTTCACACTGCAAAGGCATATTAGGAAAAAAAAGAATGTTAAAATATTATCTAAAAATATATTCATAAATCTGCTCTACTATCTTTCTTTGATACCTAAGGTTTACAAAATCTGTTATTAAAACAGCATCAGAAGACCCCATCACAAAAAAAATTCTTCTTTACATAAGAGATATGGCTATAGCCCAAAAGTAACACCTCCCATAAATGATGATTAACCTTGTAGAACAATTTCAGTTATCAAATACTTGAGTTTAGCTTCAAAACATACTTAACCATTAAGACAAAGTGATTTCTTTCCTCATATCTTAGCAAAACAGAATTTTTTAAAGCCTCATTCAAGTTTAACCTACCAAAAAACTAATTTAATAGAATAATAAAGATGCTACAAATACTGCTAACTTTACAGAACGATTTACGCTTTTCAGCAGATGACTTCCACAGCCAAGGACACAGAGGATGATTCTATTCTAAGCCAGTGCTAATAAGCCTGACATTTCTTCAAGCTACCCTATTAAACTCTGAAAGATTCATATTTGTTTTTAAATAAAACACAAGATCATAACTAGGTACATACAGGCAACTTCTTCTCCAGAAGATATCTTTCCATAGTGATATACAAATATCTTGTTTTTGATAAGGAAATGCAGTAAATCCCTTGAAGATTCCAGGGACAGTGAGTACATATCTGATTTAGGTCACTGTGCTTTACACAGATGAACTCTTCTAAGTTGCTTTTATGGTACAGCCAATCACTGTCTTCTAAGTTACCTAATCTTCCAAGCTAATAACTACAACTTATAAAGGGTCACAGCATATGAGATCTGAAAAGTAATATATACACATTTAGCTGGAACTAAAAATACCAAAAGAGGACTATAGCAACCAGTTTTCAACTGATCCTTTCTTTAACATTGGTTCAAAGGACAGCACACTAAGGATGGATGTGTGAGTTTGTGTGACTGTGTGTTTGTGTGTATCTTAGAGAATACATTTTTAACAACATAGTTATATCTAGCCCTTTCACTTAATTTCACAAAAGATCCAAAGCAGTTTTCATCCACAGAGCGTTCTGGCTTTTATTACTGTATTTATACCAACTTATTGTAACTATATTAACAAGATTAATAAATCATAGTATATATGGTTTATATTATCAATTTAACCAATATTAAGTATTCATATGGATAGCAGCTAAAAGGGAAAAAGGAAACAAGCAGCAGCTCTCCAACTTTCAGACTCAAGATATCTTTACACTTTTTGAAAATATTGCAGACCTCAAAGGGCCTTTGTCTACACAAGTTTAACACCTACATTTAACACATTGGAAGTAAAACTGAGAAAGTGTTAAAATATTTAAATTCAATATATAAAATAATAAAGCCATTGGGTGTTAACATAAATAGTGTTTTTACAAAAAATAACCATTTTCCAAATGAAAGATTTAGTGAGTAGGCTGCCTTTTGCATTTTTGCAAATCTCTAATCTGATTTAATAGAAGACAATTGGATTTTCACATAATTCTGTAATCAGTCTGGTATTCTTTGTTACTTGGTTGAATTATATGAAAAAATCCAGGCTCACACAAATACTCTTGTTGGGTAACTGGGGATGTTCTTCTTTGATCCTTCACCAAACTCAACAAGTAGTCATTTCTTGTAAATGTGCTAAGTGGAATCTAAAACCATTTCAAATAAATGTTTTGTACAGTGTTATACTGAAATCCATTGGTCTATCATGCACTTTGAATGGGTCCCACATACACTTGTAGAATATGTGTTCACAGGGTGTTAAAGCTTTTCCAAAGTTCACATTTCATTATACAATATTTTTTAAATCACATATGTTAACATCATCAATAATCTCATCAGATAAGTTCAAATGCTAAAGCAACTGTCAAGGTCAGGCTGGCAAATACAAGTTTTCCAAAACTCTGATTCTTTTCATGAAAGCTAGACTTCGTTATCATTGGCAACTAATATTACCAGTTTCTTTTCTTGAATTGACAGGCTCACTTCATTTCTTTCTGAAGAAATGCCTGTCAAATGTCAAGTCTGAACATCCAACACTCTTTCAGTCGTTTCTATTGGAAATGGTGTTCCACGGAAACAGCAGCTCTCTGAACTCACAATTCAAGCAACCACATAGATGCTTCTTCCCCAGACAGCCACACTACTGCAGTACACAAAGGTGCTTTCATGCATGCTTCCTATTTTGTCATTCTAAATATTAAAGCAGTATGTACTCAGTCTCAGGTTTAATAAAATAGCTTTTCTCTTACCAAGAACATTCTTAAGTGAACATTTTTGTTTTGTTTTTTAAATTGAAGAGTGCCTACTACTGCTATGTGGTGCCTCTGCCATATTCTGTGCTAAGGCACCCGCAGTCTGACCCATCACTGCTTCTGTACCATCAGTACAAATTCCAATACAATGAGATAGGCAAATAATGTCTTAGCACTATTACAAAAATAGTTTGACCTTGCAGATCCCTGATCTTGGGGACTGGTAGGGACCCATGGATAACACTTTGAGAGCTATTGTAAAAAACTATAGGTTTAAAATAAAGTAGAATTCGATTTGTGGGGTTTTTTTTTGTTATGTTGTTTGTTTAATGAACATTTTAATGTACAATAAAGAGAGAAGATTAAAGTATTATTTTGTTATGCTGGGTTTTGAGAAAATATTTACTGAGCACCTATTATGTGCCAAAGCTATGCTAAACACCATCATATATTTTATTATATAGCACATTTGACTTTCAGATACTTTGTTTAATCCTCCCCACTCTTAAAGCCCAGAGAAATTAAATCACTTCTCCAAAGTCAACAGAGCTGGTAAGCAGTACGTTTAGGGTTCAAACCTAGTCTCAGTCCATGCTCTTCCTCTATTCCAACTATGTATAATGAAATATAAGAAAAATATTTCCAATTATAGTTCATTAAAACAAAATTCTAAATGAACATAAATGAATCAGATGTCTACCAAATTCACATAAAATGTAATCTAAATTAAGCTAAAAATATGCTCTCTGGATAGACAAATTTGCTACCATCAAAGTCTGTATTTTAACAAAGCAAGTAAGTGGTATTTCCAACAGATATCTGAATATGGAAATATCTATATTGAAATATCCAACAGAAATATCTATACCCAAAAATTAAAGTCTTACTACCAGCTAATATGTAGATTTTACTGATGACACATACCAGATAAAAAAATAAGAAATTTAAAACTGAAATAACATATCAAATAGAAAAAAATACTTTGTTTTAATCTCCCACTCTATGTAAGACTATAGCTACCAGACAAAAGACATGTCTTAGCCTTCAAATAGAACTAGAGCTTATTACAAGAAAATCTTGGCCCACCCACTAGTATCTAAGAGCTTAACCTCCTGGTTAGGCATGTCTCGCCCCCACTGGATTATTAAAACCTTGCATAGAGATTTGGGTAGAAGAAAGGGAGTGTGGGAGGGATAAAAAGAGGAAAGAAAGGTTAAGGGGAAAAGGCCCAGAGGGAAAAGAAGAAATTAGGTGCATACACAATTTTAATTTCCCAAATTGTACAACAGTATGTTATTCTTCATCAAAGCACAAAGTAAACATTTCTCCAGCATGTTACCTATTATGACACTATCCCAGGCACTACTAAACCAATATTCAAAGGAAATTCTTAAAATCAAGTTTTATAGATTAAATAGAAAGGTAAAGTAAATTTTAGTCTACTACTGTCTTGATAAAATAAAGATATTAACATATAAACTCAAGAATTTTAATCTGACTAGTTCTTTAAAAATTTCAGCTTGATTTTAGTCAATAGCAATACTTTATTTTAAAAATTAATCTATTGAGTTATGATTGGCATGCAAAAAGCTGTACATATTTAATATATATAACTCAATGGGTTTGGGGATAAATATGAAATCATTGCCACCAAGGTCACAGACATACTGTCTCCTCTCAAAGTTTCCTCCCACCCCCTTTATTATTATATGGGGGGTGGGGAGGTAAAAACACTTAACATAAGATCTACTCTGTTAGAAAAAATTTAAGTACACAATACAGTGTTGTTACCTATGGGCACTATGATATGTAACAGATCTCCAGAACTTACTTGTCTTGCATAACTGAAACATTGTACCCTTTGTCCATCACCTCCTGTTTCCCCCTCCCTGCAACCGCTGGCAACCACTGATTCTACTCTCCACTTTACTGAGTTTGACTATTTTAGATTTCACAGACATGTGAGATCATACAGTATTTGTTATTCTCTGTCTGGTTATTTCATTTAACAATACATTTACATGAATCAATAAAGGCTCATTATTCCCTTGGTCTCCTCCCCCATTTTCAACCTTTTCTCCATTTTTATAATGTAAATTGAAGTATACATATTCCTACAAAAAAAGGTAGCTACACTACAAATCCATGTTGTACATGCAACTTACTTTTCCTACTTAAAAACAGGTCCTAAAACTTTTCTGTATCAGTACATGGAAAGTATATTTAAAATAATTTATTAATCTTACAAACACCTCCCAAATAAGCATTTCTCCCATTCTACTTCCACTCACCAGACACAACTACTTTGTTTCTGCTTCATAATTGTTCTTAGTAGCTAAGCTACCACTGTAACTTTAATTAAAGTATCATTTTAGACAGTATCTGTTTATTCTACAAAAAGAAATACAAGATTTTTTTCACCCACACACACTCTTTTCACTTAAAATCTCCCTTCCACATCTCAGTTTTGATCAGATTTTTTTTATATATCAAGGTTAATAACATTTACATTCTGTTCTATATGTGTAATGAAACTTTCTAACCTGTGTCCCCTGGATAATTCTAAAATTTTAAAACCCACGTTAAAAGCTTTTAGAGTACTAGGACTACTTTAAATACTATCCAGTTCAGAATTAAGATTATGATTGAACCATTAAAATATGTCACTAAATCCCTGTTGCTCAAGAGAGACTCTCAAACATTAAAGTCAATGCAACTTCAGTATAATGGGAATAAAAACAGCCTGCCTAAAAATGTAAAATTAATGACTACATACCAAAAGCAAACAAACATATTAAACTGCAAAATACTAAAGACTTCACTCTTCATCCAAGTCATAGGATTCTGTCTCTAAGATAATCAATCCATCAGTGTGTATGCTATAATTCATAAAATAGGAAAAAATTATCTTTATTTGCAGATGATATGATAGTGTACCTAGAATATGACAGATTCAACTAAATGGTGCACAAATAAAAAGATTCATTTGATGACAGTTACAAGATAAATAAAAACCAATAGCTTGTCTTTAAATTAGCAGTAACAGAGATAAAGGCAGGAAAAAAAATCTTATATAATAAGGAAAAAATGATAAACTACACTGGAATAAACATAATCTTTAAAAAAAACTGAAAACTTATTGAAGGACACTAAATAATGTAAAGAAAGACTATTCTCCTGGGTGGGTTAACTTTAAATATACCAAGAAGAATGATTAACAGAGCTTTACAAATTAATATAAAATTTATAAAGTGAATCAGAATCCCAAAGAATTATGTTTACTTTTTAACTGAACTAAATGGTTTTGAATTTTCCATAAAAACTAGAATTCCCAAAAAAATTATAAAAAATAAATAAGGAAACACTCTAACAAATATCCCAATACACTAAAAAACTATGGTAAGCAAAGCACTATGATACCAACACAGAAACAGTTAAATATATTCAGTATTTTACAAACAAAATAGAATGAAAAAAAGAAATTTTGCAAGGAGGTGATTTAATTACCAAACAAAAGGACTTGTTTGTACTCTCCAATTTGATTAAATGAAATTATCTATGTCAAACCAAAGGTTAAAAATAAATTCTAGATGGATTAAAGGTAATGAGAAAATTATTTAAAACTTAGCATAATATTTTACATTATCAGAATGTGGATGTATTCTGAGGCAAGATAACAAACCTAGAAGCCAAAAATAAAGACTGTTATAGATTTATTTTACACTATTAAAAAAAAATCAAACATTTCTCTAAAGCAAAGAGCACCATAAAGAGATGAGGTAGAAACACAGAATATATGCAGTATGATACAGCATTAAATATCTAATACAAAAAAATTCTTGATTTAAAAAAGAAATAAAAGGAATAGAAAAATGGACAAAGACTATGAATCAAGTAATTCCTAAAGAGAAAATACACATGGCCAACAACCATATGAAACTCACACACTCTCAGTACTGGCTCAGCTAATTTTACCCATCACAATCAGCAAATAATAACAGTAATAATAAACACTGAAATCCAGTAGAGAGACACAAACACTGCCATACTTTTTAGTGAGAATGTGAGTTGCTCAAAACTCTTTGGAGAAGATGGCTGCGTGAGAGGTGACATGGAGAACTCCTCCCAAAACCACAAATAGTACAAAAATATAGTTAAATAATACAACTAACCCTAAAATATCAACAGGAAAGAAGACTGAACCAGACTGCATACAGACCTCAAGAACAGAGCAGACCTCATGAAACAGGGTAACACAAAAGCCTTAATCCGGTGGGACCCAGGCCCTTCCCTCACCCCAGCTCACGGGCAGAAGGAAGAGAAACAGAGCAGGGAGGGGGTGGAAGCTTGGGACTGCTGAGCTCCTAGCCCTGGAGATCTGCTTTGTGAGCGGAAGCCTATATTGTGTCGTGCTCTGGACGTTGGGGAGCTCGGACAGGCGGAGTGCTTGGGAGACTGACATACCGGCCATTTGTGGAGGGGGGGATCCGCATCCAGCCGCTCTGTCAGAGGAGGGGTGGGCAGTCTGAGAGGCTTCCTAGCAGTAAGAGGGCTGCTAAAGGGGTGAGCTTTGCACGGAGCTTGCTGCACGGGAGAAGGGAGAGCTGGACATGGTTGTCTGAGCACACTCTGCCCAGCTGGTTGGGAACTTTGAGGAGCTTCAGGTGCTCCATCGCCCTGGCTGCCTACTCAGCTCCGAGGCCCCCACTGTGACATGCACCCTACGGCACCTTCCTCCTAGCCTGCTGGCACTGGTTCACAAACTGACAGTCACTGTGCTGGTGTCAGGCCAGCCAGAGGGAGGCGCCACCTACAACAGCTAAAGACACAAAGCACAGAGGCTTACACGTGTGTGCGTGGCCGGCCCACTGGGTCTGACACTGGGGACAGGCACCACGGACGGGAATCAGGAAACAGATCTTTCCTCTCCCCAGGCACCAGCTCGGCTACCCTACAACCCCTAACCTCACTCTGGGGGTTGAGCAGCTCCAAAGGCTGGAGTTTCTGCACACTATTGGGTACCACACAGAAATATAAAACATCAAAAGAACATGGTTCAAACCAAAATCTCACAAACCTCAGAAAAAGGACCAAATGAAACTGAACTCACCAATCTTCCTGAAAGAGATTTCAAAATAAAAATTATAAACATGCTTATGGAGGTACAGAAAAATATTCAAGAACTCAGGAATGAATTTAAGTCAGACATTCAATCATTAAGAAATTATATATCAGAAATCAAACACACAATAGAGGGATTTAAAAGCAGATTAGATGTAGTAGAAGAGACAGTAAATGGAACAGAAATTAGAGAAGAAGAATCCAAAGAAGCTGAGGCACAGAGAGAAAAAAGAATCTCTAAGAATGAAAGAATATTGAGAGAACTGTGTGACCAACCGAAACGGAACAATATTTGCATTATAGAGGTACCAGAAGAAGAAGAGAGAGAAGAAAAAGGGATAGAAAGTGCCTTTCAGGAGGTAATTGCTGAAAACTTCCCCAATCTGGGGAAGGAGATAGTCTCTCAAGCCATTGAGATGCACAGATCTCCCAACAGAAGGGACCAAGGAAGACAACATCAAGACATATAATAATGAAAATGGCAAAGATCAAGCATAAAGACAGACCTTAAAAGCATCTAGAGAGAGAACAAAGATCACATACAAAGGAAAACCCATCAGGCTATCATCAGATTTCTCAACAGAAACCTTACAGGCCAGAAGGGAGTGGCATGATATATTTAATGCAGTGATGCAGAAGGGCATCGAACCAAGAATACTCTACCCCACACACACACACACACCTTTTGGAATGTTATTCAGCTATAAAAAAGGAGGAAATCTTGACTTTTGTGGTAACATGGATGGACTTTGAAAACATTTTACTAAGCTAAGTAAGTTAGGCAGAGAAAAATAAATAATGAATATTCTCACTTATATGTGACATCTAAAAAAGCTGAGCTCATATAAATAGAGAGAAAAAAAAAGAATACTCTACCCAGCAAGGTTATCATTTAAATTTGAAGTAAGGATTAAACAATTTTCAGAAAAGCAAAAGCTGAGAGAATTTACCTCCCACAAACCAGCTCTACAATGCATTTCAGAGAGACTACTATAGATGGAAGTATTCCTAAGGGTAAATGGATGTCACCCAAGGGATAGACAAAGAGTACAGAATATGACTCATAACATACAAAGAATGGAGGAGGAAGAAAAAGGAGGAAAAAAAAAGAACCTCTAGGTTGTGTTTGTAATAGCATATAAAGTGAGCTAAATTAGACTGTTAGATAGTAAGGGAATTACTCTGAACCTTTGGTAACTACGAATCTAAAGCCTGCAATTGCAATAAGTACATACCTATCAATAATAACCCTAAATGTAAATGGTATGAAAGCACCAATCAAAAGACATAGAGCTACTGAATGGATAAAAAAACAAGACCCACCTATATGCTGCCTATAAAAGACTCACTTCAAATCCAAAGACATACACAGAATGAAAGTAAAGGGATGGAAAAAGATATTTCATGCAACTAATAGTGAGAAAAAAGCAGGAGTTGCAGTACTTCTATCAGACAAAATAGATTTCAAAACAAAGTCACAAAAGATAAAGGACATTACATAATTATAAAGGGGTCAGTCCAACAAGAGGATATAACTATTATAAATATCTATGCACCCAACACAGGGGCACCTACATATGTGAAACAAATACTAACAGAATTAAAGGGGGAAATAGGATGCAATGCATTCATTTTAGGAGACTTCAACACACCACTCACTCCAAAGGACAGATCAACTAGACACAAAATAAATAAAGAGACAGAGGCAATGAACAACATATTAGAACAGATAGACCTAACAGACATCTACAGAACACTCCATCCAAAAGCAACAGGATACACATTCTTCTCAAGGGCACATGGAACATTTTCAAGAACAAATCATATAGTAGGCCACAAAAAGAACCTCAGGAAATTCAAAAATACTGAAATTGTACCAACCAGCTTCTCAGATCACAAAGGTATGAAACTAGAAATAAACTACACAAAGAAAACGAAAAAGCCCACCAACACATGGAGGCTTAATAACATGCTCCTAAATAATCAATGGATAAACAACCAAATAAAAACAGAGATCAAGCAATATATGGAGACAAATGACAACAATAATTCAACACCACAAAATCTGTGGGATGCAACGAAGGCCGTGCTAAGAGGGAAATATATTGCAATCAATACAGGCCTATCTCAGGAAAGAAGAACAATCCCCAATGAACAGTCTAAACTCACAATTAATGAAACTAGAAAAAGAAGAACAAATGAGGCCAAAAGTCAGTAGAAGGAGGGACATAATAAAGACTAAGGCAGAAATAAAATTGAGAAGAACAAAAAAATAGAAAGAATCAATAAAAGCAGAAGCTGGTTATTCAAGAAAATAAACAAAATAGATAAACCCCAAGCCAGACTTATCAAGAAAAAAAGAGAGTCTACACACATAAAAAGAATCAGAAATGAGAAAGGAAAAATCACTACGGACACCACAGAAATACAAAGAATTATGAGAGAATAGTATGAAACACGGTAACAAACTAGACAACCTGGAAGAAATGGACAACTTTCTAGAAAAATACAACCTTCCAAGGCTGACCCAGAAGAAACAGAAAATCTGAATAGACCAATTATCATCAAAGAAATTGAACTGGTAATCAAAAAACTACCTAAGAACAAAACCCTTGAACAGACGATTTTTCACTGCTGAAATTTATCAAACATTTAGTGAAGACCTAATACCCATCCTCCTTAAAGTTTTCCAAAGAGTAGAAGAGGAGGGAATACTTCAAAACTCACTCTACGACACCAACATCACTCTAATACCAAAACCAGGCAAAGACACCACAAAAAAAGAAAATTACAAACCAATATCCCTGATGAACATAGACGCAAAAATTCTCAACAAAATATTAGCAAAACGAATTCAAAAATACATCAAAAAGATCATCCATCATGATCAAGTGGGAATCATCCAAGGGATGCGAGGAGGGTACAATATTCGAAAATCCATGAACATCATCCACTATATCAACAAAAAAAAGGACAAAAACCACATCATCATCTCCATAGATGCTGAAAAAGCATTTGACAAAATTCAACATCCATTCATAATAAAAACTCTCACCAAAATGGGTGTAGAGGGCAAGTACCTCAACATAATAAAGGCCATATATGACAAACCCACAGCCAACAAACATTATACTTAACATCAAGAAGCTGAAAGCTTTTCCTTTAAGATTGGGAACAAGACAAGGATGCCCACTGTCCCCTCTTTTATTCAACATAGTTCTGGAGGTCCTAGCCATGGCAATCAGAGAGCAGAAAGAAATAAAAGGCATCCAGATTGGCAACGAAGAAGTCAAACTGTCCCTGTTTGCAGATGTCATGATATTCTACATAATAAACCCTAAAGAATCCACTCCACACTTCCAGGAAGATGGCGGTGTGAGCAGGGCGGCAGAAATCTCCTCCCAACACTATATTTATCTATGAAAACACAGAAAATACATCTATTCCTAAAAGAGAGACGAGAATACACAGGAAAGCGCACAGCGTGCAGCTACACCTGAGAGGACTCGGCACCCCAAGAGGCGGGTAAGATCTGGAGCCGCGACCTGGCGGGACCCGAGCCCTCCCCCACCCCAGCGCACCGACGGGAGGAGAGGATTCAGAGCCGGGAGGGAGTGGAAGTACACCCCGCGAAGTAGCCAGCCCCGGTGATCTGTGCGGGGAGCGCTGACCCACATTGCGCAGTGCAGAGGAGATTGGAGAGACAGAGGGGCAGGATCGGAGCAGGGAACGCGCCAGGGTGCTTGCAGCCGGCTGCCGGGAAGGAAAAAAAAAAAAGCGCGCAGTTTCTTCAGCGGTCTAAAGAGACAGGAACCCAGCGGAGGAGCCGGATAGCCCCAGCACACTCAGCCCAGCAGGCTGGGAGTCCAGGGGAGTTTCAGATGCCTTAGCTGGCGACTGAGGAAGCGTAGCCATACTTAACACTTCTCACTGAGATCAACAGCCTCCTATTCGTTCCCACCCCTGCCAGAGCGATAAAGGGCCCTGCGGAGCGGCACAGTCACAGCTGTGGAATAGTGGGGCAATAGCGCCACCTAGAGCATTCCCACAGAATCTACGTCCGGTGGGCATTTTTTTTGTTTTTTTTTTTTTGTTTTGTTTTGTTTTTTTGTTTTGTTTTTGTTTTTTCTTTTCTTTCTTTTTTTCTTTTTTTCTTTTTTTCTTTTTTTCTCTTTTTTTTTTCTTCTCTTTTTAAAGTCTTAAAGAGCCCAGCTGACATACGTGGCAACTATCAGTGACCAAATTATACAGCCATGAAAAGACAGAGGAATATGGTTCAGACCAAAATCAACCAGACAACCCCAGAGAGGGTGTCTGAAGGGATGGAAATGCACAGTCTTCCTGAAAAAGAACTCAGAATAAAAGTCAACCATGCTGATGGACCTACAGAGAAATGTGCAAGAGCTGAGGGAGGAAGTGAGGGAACTGAGGAAAGACAATACAGAAATCAGACAAGCGATCGACGGGCTTAACAGCAGAATGGATGAGATGCAAGAGACTGTTAATGGAATAGAAAACAGAGAACAGGAGTACAGAGCAGCTGAGGCAGAGAGAGATAAAAGGATTTCTAGGAATGAAAGAATATTAAGAGAACTGTGTGACCAATCCAAACGGAACAATATTCGCATTATAGGAGTACCAGAGGAAGAAGAGAGAGAAAAAGGGATAGAAAGTGTCTTTGAAGAAATAATTGCTGAAAACTTTCCCTCGCTGGGGAAGGAAGTAGTCTCGCAGTCCACCGAAGCTCACAGATCTCCCAACACAAGGGACCCAAGGAAGACAACACCAAGACACATAATAATTAAGATGGCAAAGATCAAAGATAAAGACAGGGTATTAAAGGCAGCTAGAGAGAGAAAAAGATCACCTACAAAGGAAAACCCATCAGACTATCATCAGACTTCTCAACAGAAACCTTACAGGCCAGAAGAGAATGGCATGATATATTTAACGTTATGAAACAGAAGGGCCTCGAACCAAGAATATTGTATCCAGCACGATTATCATTTAAAGATGATGGAGGGATTAAACAATTTCCAGATAAACGAAAGTTGAGAGAGTTTGCCTCTCATAAACCACCACTACAGGATACCTTAAATGGACTGCTCTAGATGGAAGCACACCTAAGGCTAAAAAGATGTCACCAGAGAAAGAAAAATCATAGCAAAGAAAGCAGACCATCAAATACTAACTAAAGGCAAAGAACAAAACACCTATTATAGAAAGAATGGAGGAGGAGGAATAAGACGGGAGAGAAATAAAGAAACATCAGACTGTGTTTACAATAACGTAACAAGAAAGTTAAGTTAGATTGTTAGATAGTAAAGAAGCAACCCTTGAACCCTTGGTAACCACGAATCTAAAGCCAGCAATGGCAATAAGTACATACCTATCAATAATCACCCTAAATGTAAATGGACTGAATGCACCAATCAAAAGACACAGAGTAACAGAATGGATAAAAAAGCAAGACCCATCTATATGCTGCCTACAAGAAACTCACCTCAAATCCAAAGATATACACAGACTAAAAGTGAAGGGATGGAAAAAGATATTTCATGCAAACAACAAAGAGAAAAAAGCAGGTGTTGCAGTACTTGTATCAGACAAAATAGACTTCAAAACGAAGAAAGTAGCAAAAGATAAAGAAGGACATTACATAATGATAAAGGGGTCAGTCCAACAAGAAGATATAACCATTATAAATATATATGCACCCAACACAGGAGCGCCAGCATATGTGAGACAAATACTAACAGAATTAAAGGAGGAAATAGACAGCAATGCATTCATCTTAGGAGACTTCAACACACCACTCACTCCAGAGGACAGATCAACCAGACAGAAAATAAGTACAGACACAGAGGCACTGAACAAAACACTAGAACAGAGGGACCTAACAGACATTACAGAACTCTACACCCAAAAGCAACAGGATACACATTCTTCTCAAGTGCACATGGAACATTTTCCAGAATAGACCACATACTAGGCCACAAAAAGAACCTCAGTAATTTCAAAAATATTGAAATCCTACCAACCAACTTCTCAGATCACCAAGGTATAAAACTAGAAATAAATTTTAGAAAGAAATCAAAAAGGCTCACAAATACATGGAAACTTAACAACACTCTCCTAATTAATCAATGGGTTAACGACCAAATCAAAACAGAAATCAAAGAATATATGGAGACTAATGACAACAACAACACAAAGCCACAACTTCTGTGGGATGCAGCAAAGGCTGTTCTAAGAGGAAAGTATATTGCAATCCAGGCCTCTTTAAAGAAAGAAGAACATTCCCAAATGAATAGTCTAAAGACACAATTACTGAAATTGGAAAAAGAAGAACAAATGAGACCCAAAGTCACCAGAAGGAGGGACATAATAAAGATTAGAGAAGAAATAAATAAAATTGAGAAGAATAAAACAATAGAAAAAAATCAATAAAACCAAGAGCTGGTTCTTTGAAAAAATAAACAAAATAGATAAACCCCTAGCCAGACTCATTAAGAGAAAAAGAGAATCTACACACATAAACACAATCAGAAATGAGAAAGGAAAAATCACGACGGACCCCACAGAAATACAAAGAATCATAAGAGAATATTATGAGAATCTATATGCTAACAAGCTGGAAAACATAGAAGAAATGGACAACTTCTTGGAAAAATACAACCTTCCAAGACTGACCAAGCAAGAAACAGAAAAACTAAACAGACCAATCACCAGCGACAAAATCGAATTGGTAATCAAAAAACTACCCAAGAACAAAACCCTTGGGCCTGATGGATTCACCTCTGAATTCTACCAGACATATAGAGAAGAAATAACACCAATTCTCCTTAAAGTTTTCCAAAAAACAGAAGAGGAGGGAATACTTCCAAACTCATTGTATGAAGCCAGCATCACTCTAATACCAAAACCGGGCAATGACCTCACCAAAAAAGAAAATTACAGACCAATATCCCTGATGAACGTAGATGCAAAAATACTCAATAAAATATTAGCAAACCGAATTCAAAAATACATCAAGAGGATCATACACCATGATCAAGTGGGATTCATCCAGGGATGCAAGGATGGTACAACATTCGAAAATCCATCAACATCATCCACCACATCAACAAAAAGAAGAACAAAAACCACATGATCAACTCCATAGATGCTGAAAAAGCATTTGACAAAATTCAGCATCCATTCCTGATTAAAACTCTCAACAACATGGGTATAGAGGGCAAGTACCTCAACATCATAAAGGCTATATATGACAAACCCACAGCTAACATCATACTTAACGGCGAGACGCTGAAAGCTTTTCATCTAAGATCGGGAACAAGACAGGGATGCCCACTCTCTCCACTGTTATTCAACATAGTACTGGAGGTCATGCACCTTAACAAACAGAAAGCAAATAATCCAATTAAGAAATGGGCAGAGGACATGAATAGACACTTCTCCAAAGAAGAAATTCAGATGGCCAACAGGCACATGAAAAGATGCTCCACATCGCTAAACATCAGAGAAATGCAGATTAAAACCACAATGAGATATCACCTCACACCAGTGAGGATGGCCAACATCCAAAACACAAACAACAACAAATGTTGGCGAGGATGTGGAGAAAAGGGAACCCTCCTACACTGCTGGTGGGACTGCAAATTAGTTCAACCATTGTGGAAAGCAGTATGGAGGTTCCTCAAAAAACTCAAAATAGAAATACCATTTGACCCAGGAATTCCATTCCTAGGAATTTACCCTAAGAATGCAGCATCCCAATTTGAAAAGGACAGATGCACCCCTATGTTTATTGCAGCACTATTTACAATAGCCAAGAAATGGAAGCAACCTAAGTGTCCATCAGTAGATGAATGGATAAAGAAGATGTGGTACATATACACAATGGAATATTATTCAGCCATAGAAGAAAACAAATCCTACCATTTGCAACAACATGGATGGAGCTAGAGGGTATTATGCTCAGTGAAATAAGCCAAGCTGAAAAAGACAAGTATCAAATGATTTCACTCATATGTGGAGTATAAGAACAAAGAAAAAAACTGAAGGAACAAAACAGCAGCAGACTCACAGAACCCAAGAACGGACTAATAGTTACCAAAGGGAAAGGGACTGGGGAAAATGGGCGGGAAGGGAGGGATAAGAGGGAAAAAGGGGCATTACGATTAGCAGATGTAATGTTGGGGGGGCACGGGGAGGGCAGTACAACTCAGAGAAGACAAGTAGTGATTCTGTAGCATCTTACTACGCTGATGGACAGTGACTGTAATGGTGTTGGTGGGGTGGACCTGATGAAGGGGTAATTTAATAATCGTAATATTGCACATGTAATTGTAAATTAATGATAATAAAATAAACTATATTAAAAAAAAAGAATCCTCTCCAAAACTACTAGATCTAATATCTGAATTCAGCAAAGTGGTGGAATACAAAATTAATACACAGAAATCTGTTGCATTCCTATACACTAACGGTGAACTAGCAGAAAGAGAAATCAGGAAACAATTCCATCCACAATCACATCAAAAAGAATAAAATACCTAGGAATAAACCTAACCAAGGAAGTGAAAGACCTGTACCCAGAAAACTACAAGAAACTCTTAAGAGAAATAAGAGAGGACACTAATAAGTGGAAATTCATCCCTTGCTCTTGGCTAGGAAGAACTAATATTGTCAAAATGGCCATTTCGCCTTAAACAATCTACAGATTCAATGCAATCCCTATCAAAACATCTACAGCATTCTTCACTGAACTAGAACAAACAGTTCTAAAATTCATATGGAACGACAAAATACCCCAAATAGCCAAAGCTATCCTGAGAAGGAAGAATAAAGCAGGGGGAATTACGCTCCCTGACTTCAAGCTCTACTACAAAGCCACAGTAATCAAGACAATTTGGTACTGACACAAGAACAGACCCATAGACCATTGGTACAGAATAGGGAGCCCAGATATAAACCGAAGTATATATAGTCAATTAATATACGATTAAGGAGCTATGGATATACAATGGGGAAATGACAGCCTCTTCAACAGCCGGTGTTGGCAAAACTGGACAGCTACATGTAAGAGAATGAAACTGGATTACAGTCTAACCCCATACAAAAAAAAATGGATCAAAGACCTGAATGAAAGTCATGAAACCATAAAACTCTTAGAAAAAAACATAGGCAAAAATCTCTTGGACATAAACTTGAGCAACTTCCTCATGAACATATCTCCCCGGGCCTGGGAAACAAAAGCAAAAATGAACAAGTGGGACTATATCATGCTGAAAAGCTTCTGTACAGCAAAGGACACCATCAGAACAAAAAGACATCCTACAGTATAGGAGAATATATTCATAAATGACATATCCAATAAGGCGTTGACATCCAAAATATATAAAGAGCTCATGTACCTCAACAAATAAAAAGCAAATAATCCAATTAAAAAATGGGCAGAGCAGCTGAACAGACACTTCTCCAAAGAAGATATTCAGATGGCCAACAGGCACATGAAAAGATGCTCCACATTGCTAATCATCAGAGAAATGCAAATTAAAACCACAATGAGATATCACTCCTAATCATCAGAGAAATGCAAATTAAAACCACAATGAGATATCACCTCACACCAGTTAGGATAGCCAACATCCAAAAGACAAACAGCAACAAATATTGGCAAGGATGTGGAGAAAGGGGAACCCTCCTACACTGCTGGTGGGAATATAAATTAGTTCAACCATTGTGGAAAGCAGTATGGCGGTTCCTCAAAAAACTCAAAATAGAAATACCATTTGACCCAGAAAACCCACTCCTAGGAATTTACCCTAAGAATGCAGCAGCTCAGTTTGAAAAAGACATATGCACCCCTATGTTTGTTGCAGCACTATTTACAATAGCAAAGAAATGGAAGCAACCTAAGTGTCCATCAGTAGATGAATGGATAATGAAGAGGTGGTACATATAACACAATGGAATGTTATTCAGCCATAAGAAGAAAACAAATCCTACCATTTGCAACAACATGGATGGAGCTAGAGGGTATTATGCTCAGTAAAATAAGCCAGGCAGAGAAAGACAAGTATCAAATGATCTCACTCATCTGTGGAGTAAAAGAACAAAGAAAAAACTGAAGGAACAAAACAGCAGCAGACTCACAGAATCCAAGAATGAACTAACAGTTACCAAAGGGAAAGGGACGGGGGAGGATGGATGGGAAGGGAGGAATAAGGGGGGGAAAGGGGCATTACGATTAGTACACATAATGTAGCGGGGGGTGGGGGGAGACACAGGAAAGGCAATATTTACAGAGAAGACAAGTAATGATTCTATAGCATCTTACTACACTGATGGACAGTGACTGTAATGGGGTCTGTGGTGGGGACTTGAGAACAGGGGTCTAGTAACCATAATGTTTTTCAAGTGATTGTACTTTAACGATACCAAAATAAAAATTAAAAAAAAAACTCTTTGGAGAGTAAGCTAGTGAGAAATCATTTTTTAAACTTTTAAGAAATGGAAGCAACCTGAGTGTAGTAGTATCACTTTTGGGTACATACTCCACAGAAATAAAAACACTAAAATATGAAGATAAGGTCAAGAATGTTTACTGTTCAACCTGGCAAACAGAAAACAACCTGAAAGCAAATAAATAGAGGAATGGCTGATTTCCATGGAATATTGGTAATGAAGATATAAAGATATGCGACAGAACTATCAGGTCTCATTAAATAGATAACAGTACTATATTGGTAAGAATAAAATAGTTGTACAGTTGTATGTTTATTATGATCACATTTTTATGTTATAAAATTGATAAAACATTTGAGTTTGTTTATATTAACATACACAAAGTATTGCAAGATAAATAAGCTGGTCTATATTTCAACGAAAACCATGCTTCTCTAAAGATGTTAAGGATCAATTAATTCAATATATAGTATAAGATTTAATATCAAAGATAAGCAAGAAGTCACTAAAGGTGAAAAGTTATTGCACTCAATTCCTCAAAACTATGATCAATTCATGTTTTAACAGATACAACTTTGATAATAAGACAAATAACATTTTTGAAGTGCATTTCACATTCAGAAGATGGTTCAAAATTTTCCTCAACACATTTTAATTTTCTAAAAATGAATTTATAGGCAGAGAGAAAAGGAATATTTCTTCAGCTTCAGTTAGAAAATTACGTAATCACGTAAACTGATTATTTTTAATCTTAACCTCAGGAAAAAAATATTAAAACAACTTAGAATTCTAATTATGAATTTCATTCAGCCAAAGGGGAAAAAAAATCTAGAAATTTAAGTTAGGTCAACAATTGTACAGGAATTAAAATGGTTAAGAAAGTATATGTAGTATCCACTTACATTTGTTTACAACTGAAGTCATTTTTTTCAGTACAAAAGTTCCCCTTATCTGCAGAGCATATGTTCCAAGGCCCCACTGAATACCTGAAACCAGGGATATTCCCAAACCCTATATATACTATGCTTTTTCTTATACATACATACCTATGAGAAAGTTTAATTTATAAATTAGGTACGGTTAGAGATTAACAACAGTTACAAATAAGACAGAACAATTATACTGTAATAAAAGCTATGTGAATGTGGTCCCTCTCTCAAACTATCTTTTTGTAAGGACGTGAGATGGTAAATGCCTCTGTGCTGAGAGGAAGTGAGGTGACTGACATAGGCACTGTGATGGCACGACAGGCTGTTATTGATCTTCCAACAATAGGACAGAGGAGGATCATCTGCAGTTGACCGAGGGTAACTGAAACCGCAGAGTGAAACTGCAGATGTGGGGGCACCGCTGTACAGGAACACAGTACATTCACAGGGTGTAAACTCAAACGATGTAAATAAATGGTGCTGCTTTGACACAAAAAGCAAAGGACCTGTAAAAGTTTCTGTTTCTGTGACAAAGGAATGGGGGTACATTCAGGTGCATTATTTTTTTTATAAAGAAAAATTGTATAAAATTCTTTAATTTGGAATTGCTACTTTCCTCACATTTTCCTGAACACGTTAGGAATAGGTGTAGGAAGAACAATCTCCTTTATTAACAATGAGCAAGGAAGTTAGTTGTATTTCTTACCACACAGATATATACTGTAATTAATTACTAGCTTTTATGATTTCAGAGGATGCAAATAACAGGTATCATTTATTAAAACTTCCTGTGTTTTAGACACATTCTTTCATTAACTCCCCTAACCAATTCAGGAGTAGGCATTACTATCTCAAATACATAGAAGAAATTTAGGCTCTAAAAAGTTAAGTAATTTTCTCAGAATACCAAGCTTTGTACTTGGAGAAGATAAAATTTAAAATTTAAAACCATGTCTGCCTGCCTCCAGGGACAATGAACTTTTCAGTGTGCCATTTACAAACTATTTTTAATTCTCACAAGAACTCTGGAAGGTAACACAGCTGATCAACCCAAGGCCATCTGACTTCAAGCCTATGCTCTTGCCACCAAGCCACATACCTTCCCCTGAGTTAGACTCCACATAATTTTATTTGCTCTACATTTAATTTTATTTACTCACATGGCTTATTTAGGGAACTGTAAGTTATATATAAATTTTTCAATCACAATAATGTTCACCTAATTATTTTTAAATGCTATTTTAAATCTATTAGAAATTCACTAAGAGCTAATAACTACCATAAAAAGCAAAAACTTTAACACAATAAATCAGCATCAATCATAATATATGGAGATACTTATGGTTTTGAGAAATAAATTTGAAGCAAACAGCTAAGAAGGAAGAACTCCTGTAAAACACATAAAAAACTATCTCATTTTAAAACATGTTCCAGAAGAAAGTACCGCAAGTCTATATTTTTCACCATTGCTTAAGTATCACTGCTGAGTTCACAATTACTTCATTTGGGCAACTGATTCAGTTTTCACCATTTGCTACCAGTCTTCATCAGTCTGTAAGATCGCCATCTGGTGGCTATCATTAGACATGGACTTGTTTCCGCCTGCTATGCTCATGGGGGAAGAGAATGACAAAATGCCTGTTTCAGGCAAAGAAATCGAGTATGAAAAACTTCTCTGGCAGTTGCCTTAGGAAACCTGGGTGTTTAATTTCATTCAGAAAAACTTAAATATTAAGAATGTAAAGAACTACTGAATAAACATTCTATTTATATATTAGGATACTTAGGATATAACAGAGTTATATTTTTCATATGGGCATTTTTACATGTACCACTAAATAATCAATGTGTTACAGTGAAGCAGATTTACAGCCATTTTTTAAAATTTGTTTCAAATACCCTTCGCATTTTAGAAATTTTGTTTTTAAACATATTTTGAAGTGTATCTATAATTTCTTGAAAATTAAATAGCTGGGAAGAATCTAGTTGACAAATACAGTTCATACAGGGTAAAATTATGTTTTATCAAAAACTTTCCAGAAACAAATACATCATTATAAAAAGTAACAGTTGTACTTGGCAAAGTATATCTCTATTCTTAAGAATAATACTGCACATTTAAATGCTAGGGACAAAGAGAGTGGTTCAATTTATATTTGCATTGAGAAAAAAATAATTTAATTATAGCATTCCTAAATGTTAGTTACAAAGAACTTTTCATTCTTGTAGTTCTCATCTTGGACTATCATTAGCTAGAAAAGCTTATCTGAGAAATTAAAAAATAATTTCATAAGAATTAAAATATCACTGAAACTGGTTTAGATACACAATTACCAACAGAAAAAACATGGTTTTAATATAGGGAATTCAGATATTTTTTAACTTAGGCTTAGAGTAGAAGCAAGCTCCCCTCTCACATCTGGCATTCAAAATTAGTGAAAGTGTAACCTCTCTAACTCCCAAAACTCAGTCTTCTCTATTTTGAACCCTTCTGTGACCCCTGATTCTACAGCACAAGCTTCTCAACTCCAGCATCGCTGACACCTTGGGCTGAACACTTCTTTGCTGTAGTAGGAGGTCCAGGGCATTGCAGGATGCTCAGCAGCATATCTGGTCTCTACCTACCAGATGCCAGTAGCACACATACCCCCTAATCCCAGCTGTGAAAACAAACTGTCTCTAGATGCAAAATCACACTCCAACACACAAACCCACTGAGAACCACAGCTTCAGAAATACCTGGGAGCTACTACAGATTCCCTGTACCTTCAGAGGCTGTTAAAAAAAAAAAAACCTACAGGTTGTTCCTCAAAGGTTAGCATGAACGTGCAAATAGGCAAACAAAGCCTTCATCCTTTCATAAAAGCTGCATTTGGCCAGGAACTCAACAGGCAGAAATGCATCTTGTACTTGCAGTTAGAGCATTTTGCTGAAAGTTACCTGTTCTCAGTGTACAGGAATCACAATAATGTGATATAGATAATTTTAGTCTATAAAATATTCCCATTGTAGTTTAACATTTTTAGATAAATAAAATCAGGACCGAAAGCTTTTTATATATGCATACTTATAAAACATTAAAAAAACAAGTCCTCAGGCCTTGTTTATTCACTAAACCTTCCTGTTTCAAAGTGCTTTTGAAATGCAGATCACCTTTACATTAACTCATCTGGACAAACTGAAGAAGCTACAAATCATTGTAACTTGTCACTGTATGCATTTCACCACAATGCAGTTGTTTGGTTAATCTGTTAAATTAAAACTCATAGTCCTAAACTTGTTGGAAGGATCCAGACTAGAAATTCTGTCAGCCTGACTGTAAAAAAAAAATAGGAGAAATTGAAGCAGATGCAGATAAAAGGTAAGAGTGGTTTCAAGTTGCACCTGAAAAGAAGCCATATGTCAGAAGAAAAAGATGAAGATTAGAGATAGCTGCTCATTGAAGCCATCTTTCCTCTTTCTGAATCTTTTGTTCAGCTTCTCCTGGATCCCAGCAAAAGCTCTATATACTTACAACAAATACCTCTTCAACTATATCAAGTTTAAATACATTTCCTTCTCCAAGCAACCAAAAGAACCCTGCCTGGACAACTCACACAATTCTTATTTGTTTTTACTTACAGAGGTAAAAGCTGTCAATTATGAAATAGTAATAGATTAAGAATTTAAGATTAAAGCATTGGCAAATTTAACTTTTATGCAGGTAAACTGGCAGGTCTTTACCAGTCACAACAAATGTCTGCTGCCATTTATTCTTTGATACTAGTTCTTTTTAAAGATCCAAGATAATATTTCACTCAAACTACTCAAATTTAAGTGAAAATTAATTCATCAGGCAATTATCCTCATGCTCAATAGCATATAAGTTAGTAAGTAATTCAATTGAATTCAAGCAAACAAAATTGGTCAGACATTTTATTTCACATTATCCCAATATTTTCTATATTTGCTCTCCAACAGAAGACACACTTTTATGTGAATAAAAATAAGGTTTCCTTAAAATAGTAACACTATGCTCATGAAGGCAGTGAAGAAAAGAAAAATGACTCAGGTCATCAAGGAATATGATAAATATCTGGGTTTAGAATTCTCTCTCCTCCTCTAGGATTCACCAACATGATGGTAAAGGAATTTTTAAAAGGATAAACCAACAAGAATAATGAGAATAGAAGAAACTACAACAAATGAGAAATATCATAAAATCTTTGGAAGTACAAAGATCACTTCAGTGGACATAGGAGTGTTTATCTCATTTGAAAAATAAGCAGCAACCTTAAGATAGGTGGCTATGGAAGAAATAAAGTAGGACTCACAAAGCTAAATCATGCTTAAATAAGGAAACCTTGCATAAAATGTTACTAAGTGATTAAGATAATTTATATATATATTGAGATACAGCTTCTAATTTAATTACCTAACCCAAGAATTTATAAATTACGTTAGGATAAAATTAAGACTAGACACCAATGTAAACAACACACACACACACACACACACATAATGCAACAAGTTTATCTGGGCTAAAGATAAAACATTATCTATTGAATATAGATTCTAGAGTTAGAGTGCCTGAAATCAAATCCTAGCTCTACCACTAACCAGCTGGGCAAATTACTTCATCTCACTGGGTCTCATATCCTTATCTGTAGAATGTGGATAATAACAGGATTAATAGGTTATAAAAATTAAACAAGATGATAAATGTACTGAGCTTAGAAAAGTTCCTGACACAAAATAAACAATTAAATATTAGCTATTAATACCATCCTACTACATGATCATCTTTACTGGTCACACAATGTTAATTTTATATTTAAATGAAATTGAATTTATTCTTTACATATTTACCACCACTTCCAACTCATTTCAAGCTCCATGAAGGTATGATTTTCTTTATGCAGAATTTTATTAATTCTATATACATATAATGGATTCTTAGTGGTAAAAACAAAATAAAATATTCCATGCTAGACAGGTTCAAAGCAAGTCACATACAACTTTTATCTGCATTCAGCTGAAAACATAAATATTTTGAAAAGTTAAAAAAAACTGGTCTTGGCACAGGTAAGACACATATTGTCACTTGCCTTTCCAGTTGTGGTAACGGTTTCATACTCTTTTAAGTCACCCCCTCATGAATTCTAGCAGAGTAGGCAATCAAAAACGCAGCCATGAAACAGCATTCAAACCTGAATAGCACACCAACCTTTGTATTAAAGGCTTCCTCAATGCAAATGATTTTTCCCTCCTTTTATGTAAATTTGCATCTTCCTAAATATATAGTAGGTACTGTTCTAAGTGCCCAAGTTGCCATTGCATTGTCAACTAATTCTTCAACTGAATAGATTAAGTATATTTTCTTGCTGCCTGAATCATTTGGATACTATATACTATTTCAGAGATTTGCATACCTATTCCACTGCAAGACACTTTCATTTGTTCCTTTATTCACTTAATCATTTAACACATACTTATCAAGTGCCTACTATGTACCAGGCACTATGCTAGGAGCAGGCATATAATATGCCTAGAACCTAAGGTGAAGAAAATTCTAGTGTGTTCAAGTAACTAAAATAAGTTGACCATTGTTGAAATGTAAACTAGGATGGAAGAGCAGAAAAGACAGAAAAAAAAATGAAGAAGGGAAAATGGGCCAGACCTCTCAAGACCTAGGTAAATTTTAGGTTCATCCTGAGCACAAGGGCCTTTAAACAAAGGAGTATAAACACTGGTACAAAGATCACTTCAGCAAGGCAATACTGTAGAGAACTGTATGCAGGAAGTGGTGATACTCTCTCCTTTGACCAAACTTTATTCAGGCTCCTCTGAACCAACCTGGGGCTTTCCTCTCTTTGTAGAATCCAGTCTGAGCAAGTATCCTGCTACATCATTTTAAGAACAAGCCCTCATCCCTGCTATCTGACCACACCGAACATCTTATCACCCTGTCCTGCCTTCAGCAATTCTGCTGAGTTGGTCTAACAAGAATCCCCCTTTACTAATCTGCTGACCCCGATCAGTTTTTTGGGATATAAATGGCCACCCGTTCTTGTTAAGAGTTGGAGCTGAATCCAATCTCTCTCTCCCACTATAGTGATCTTTACACCCATCAGGATGGCCTCCTTCATATACAGTCTGCTTTACTGTTCCTTAACAAGTGTCACTGAATAATTTTTTTCTTTAAGTTAAAATAGTATTTTCTTTATTATTAGCATTAGAACCTAACTAGAAAGGAACTTAATTAGGCCTGAACTGCAGTAGTGAAAGGAAGTTTGCAGAGAATTTGATAGATTAAAGATATTTAGGATGCTGAAGCTACTGGATTTGATGTTAGGGTGGAGGGAAAGAAAAATGGATAATGTTCACATTTCCCAAATTTGAGACAAACAGACACTGGCATCATTCACTGAGATAAATGCAGAAAGGACAAAAGTTCTGACGAGTTCTACTTAAGATATGTCAAGTTTCAGCTGAATTATCCAAGTGAAAATAGCCAGCGGATGGAGTTATCTTCTACTCTGGGAAGAAATAGCAACATTTCCCGGGATAGATGGGAAAGAGGATACAGTCCAATGAGGATAGAAAATGTTTAATACGTCCATTGTAGAGAACAGGAAATAGGACGTGGGAGTATTTTGTTTCAGGATCTAGAGGGAAACTTGAATGCACAGGGGTACCAGTCTATAAGGCTGTTTAACAATGTTTCCAGCTCTTCTGAGCACCCTCAGCACCGTGAAGCTGATCAAGGATTAGGGATCCAATACCAAAAGACATGATTATAAATGTCCTCAAAGAGAGAGGCTGAAGTTATGGGTCATGGATTCTAAACTGAATAGGGAAATGGAGGCAACTAAGCAAAAAAAAAAGGCAGGGTAAGTGACTGGAGAGCCTCACAGTCCAAAGAATTAAGAATTATGGGAGTAGTAGAGTAAAAATGCTAGGAAGAAAGGGAGATTGTGGCAGGACTTGAATATCTAACTGGGGATTCACATTACAGGGGAACTCCAGGAGATAAGGCCGTGAACACTAGAGAATGGAAGCACTTGGTAGATGAGAAACTCAACAAAGTCAAGTGGGTCACCCTATTTGCACTCTTAAATAACCTATGATGACAGGCCTTAGCCTAAAAGACGTACAGGAGGCTGTCAACATTTTCAATACATGATCTGCAGCGAACATAGCAGGTAACAGGGAAGAAAAATAAAAATATAAGGAGATAACAGCTACACAGCAGAAGCCTCAGAAGAACAGGATTTTACATGTTTGATATGTAGTCTAAGGTAATAAACATGTTCTTTTAATCAGTTCTCTCAGCAGGAAGAGGGGAGAAAAATGGCTAAATACCAACAAGGAAAACCATGATCTCTTACCTTTTACAAAGACATAGGCCATATCCAGCATAGTCAAATAAACATTCACAACTTTCCCAAATAGAAATCAAAACATACTTCCTCAAAAAAAGATTTGTACAGAAGTGTTCATAGCAATTTCATTATGACAGCCCCAAAGTGGATAAAATACAAATGTTCATCAACAAGCAAATGAATAAACAAATTGTGATGTATTCATACATACTAACAATACAAAAAATACTTCTAGCAATAAAAAGAAACCAACTATTGGTACAAGCAATAAAACAGATGTATCTCAAAAAATATTACACTCAGGGAAAGATATGACTCAAAAGAGTGTATTTTGTGTGATTTCATTTATATAAAGTTCCAAAGAGGCAAAACTAATTTATATTGACATAAACTGGATCAAATCAGTGTTTGGCTGACTTGAAGGTTGGGATTTTTCTGACTGTAAAAGGGGCATAACCAAACTTTCTCAGCTGAGAAATGTTCTGAATTTTGATGGGGCAGTCACTCAACTGGTGAATACATTTGTTGAAATAACCGAACTTATATTATTGTATGTAAATATAACTAAAGCTCATTATAAATCAAATATCTAGAAATAGACCTAATTAAATACTTGAAAGACCTCTACACTGAAAATTGTAAGATCATTTTGAAAAACATTGAAGACCTAAATAAGTGTAGAGATATACCAGGTTCATGGATTGAAAGATTCAATATTTTAAAGTGGTCAATATTTCCAAATCCATCTATAAACTCAATGAGATCCACATAAAAATCTCAGCAAGTTATTTTTTTCTGACAAGCAGTTTCCAATTATGTATATAAAAATACAAAAAAGTCAATATAGCCAAGACAACCTTGAAGAAGAGAACTCCAAAATTTCCATTACTAGATACGAAACTTAATACAATGCTACAGTAAATTGTGAATAAATAGTATTATATCACAATAATTAACATATATGTGTACACACACACAGAGGTATGGACCTGTGTGCTTCACACCTACATATACTGTTGCTTGACTTATGAAAAGGATGACAGTGCAGTGAAGTTGGGAAAGGATTTTTCCAAAGAGTGGTAGCAGATCATTTGGATATCCATATGTGAAAATGTATGTTGACTCCACCTTAAATAATACACAAAAATAAAGTCCCAGTGTTTACAGATCTAAATGGGAAAGGTAAAAATATCATTTTAATGCAAAATACACAGGAAATCATCTTCAGTAGGCAGTGTTCTTAAAAAGGACACAAAAAGCACTAGTTATAAAGGATAAAAAGATTATAAATTGCATTTTATTAATACCAAAAATATCTGTTCATCAAAAGACACCATTAAAACAATAAGGCAAGCACAGACTAGGAGAAGATATTTGGAACACATGTATCTGACAAATGATTCGTATCTATAATGTATAAAGAACTCTTTCAAATGAATAAAAGACAACCCAATAGAAAATGTATAAAGAACTCTTTTAAATGAATAAGAAAAAGACAACCCAACAGAAAAATGGGCAAACACCTTAAAATAGCACTTCAAAAAAAAAATACCCAAATGTCTAATGAACTTGTGAAAATACGCTCAACTTTGTTAGTTTTCAGACACATGCAAATTAAAACCAGAATGTGATACTGCTAAACACCCCTCCCACCCAAATGTCTAAAGTAATAAAGACAGAAAACATCAAGTGTTTTACAAGGATGTGTGCAACTAGAACTGGTACTACCACTTTGGAAAACTGTTTGGCAAAATATGTAAAGGTAAACACAGGTATATTCTATGGTCCAGCAATCTCGCTGTAGATATACCCATAATAAAAATGTGTTCATTGGTTTACCAAACAATATTTACACTATGTTCATAATAGCACTTTTAAATTGCCAGAAATTAGCAATTACCCAAATGTTCTTCATCAGGAAAATTTATAGTAGTTTGTATTTACATAGTAGAATGTTATTCAGTAATAAAAATTACATAGATGGATCTTACAAACATAATGTTCAGATAAAGAAGTTAGAGTAAAAAAGTGATGTATATGAATTTATATATTTAAATATAGGCAAAAGGATCTATGATGTTAGAATTCAGGGTAGTGGCAGCCTTGGGTAATGACTGGAATGGAGTTTATACAGTGTTGGTAATGCTCTGGGGTTTTGTTTTGTTTTGAGTGTTTGTTAGATAGTTTTAGCTTGCAAAATTTCATTGAGTTACACACATATGATTTGGGCACTTTACACATGTATTTTATACTTTATTTAAAATTTCCTTAAATGCAAAATAAACTGATATCATTCTTCTCATAATAAATTGTTAAACTTAAAAAAAAATTCACATCCACATTAAGAAAAGGATAGTAGTAAGCACAAAATAAAAGGTATTCTTTGTTTTCTCTGTGAGCATTTTTTACTACGGTATCACTAACAGAGGGATATAAAGGGCACTCACTGCACCAGCTCTAGGGCCAGACAGCATGGGTCTGAACTCTTGATTCTTCCGCTCACTAGCTGTGTAGTCTCCAGCATAGGCCTAATCTTACTGAGATTCATTTTCCTCATAGGAATAATGTTGCAATACTACACATGACTGACAGGGTTACATTTCAACCCATTATGTTATGTTATGTTCTCAACGTTACTCACAAGAATAAATATTCATTTAAACTATTAGCAGTATCAGAAATGTGCATATCACCTTCACTTACAAAAACTGAAAATTTTGACAAATCAATGTAGTTTACAAAGTGACTTTCAGAGACCTCTACACAAATGATTCTTTCTAACTTTTTACAAATGTCTATCTTGTGAACTGCAACCTATAAAGAGTAAATCTTCATGAAATGTCTCTCTCAAACAATTTATCATGCAGCATTTCACAGTGAATGTTTAAATACAAAGAATGAGAAAGGTAATAACTACTGTTCATAGTGGGGCAAGTCAGTGAAGGAAGGGTTCCCGGGCAGGCAGTTAAGAACACAGAAAAAGGAAGAGAAACCATCTACTTAATGTTTTTATTTTTAAAAGCCTTGATAAGTGTCTGCATAAATGCCTTTCAGAAAAAAGATTTTGAAAAAAAAACAGATAACAGCTTAGGTGTTTAAATGAAATATACATGGGCCACAGATTTTATCTAAAGAAGAAAGCACAAGCAGAGGAAAGAATTTAAAAAAAAAAGGACAAGCAACTAGAAAGCCTTTAAGTTTGAAGAATTATGAGAGTATACTGGTGGGATAATGACACCATAAATGAAAAGAGGCATCAAGTCCTATATGGTTTCCACTGAAGACTTCTCTAACAGGCATCGAAAGCTCAAACATTGACAGGCTTGAAAACGTTTTAATAGGACTCAGTTCTACATGGACTTAAGTAATTTAGAGGACTTCCAGTAAGATGATCACCCAGAGCATAGAAATGGTTTTCACTTTGACCATCTCTCCAGTTGAAAACTAAACACAGAGATCAGTAATTAAAGACATTGCTAAGATGCTAAGATGATGATCCAAGTTGACAGTTTCCAGGAAAAAAATGACCATGTTGTTCAACCCCTGAAAAATTATTTAACCTTTTTAGGGATAATCATTCTACTGATCTGTGGAGGAAGTGGCTATAAGAGAGAAACTTCAGACACCCGAAGTATTTTTCTTACAAAAATAATGCATGTTTGTTGTAAAAATTCTGAAAGCAGAAATATAATAATCTATTTACCCCTAAATCCCACCTCCAAGAGACAGATACTCTATATTAACCTCTGGTCTATTTCAACATTCAATATTAATAATATTCGATATTAAATATCTTTCCATTAAATACACAGAGAAATGGAATCATACAGGAACATATTCTTTTTTCACTTTCAGATATTTAATCAGCAAATTTGTTGGTTTTTTGTTTTGTTTTGTTTTTCTATGAGACTAAAGGCTTAAACAGTTCAGAGTTTGAAACTTAACAGAGGGAAATGTATAAGCAGTTCTTCCCTCTCATTACACTTCATTTGGTATATGTGGAACCAATAAGCTACTGTTAATGAAACATGAAGTTCAATTCTCCAATATAAACACTCGTTGATGTAGGATTAACTTAGACACCAAATGGCAGCATTTAAATACTCAATTGGGTATGTTAAAATTTTTAATAACAAAAAACGCATGCACATATGTACATATATGTGTACTATTTCCAAAATAATACAATCAAATGTCAATCTATAGAAATGGACCTCCAGTGTTTTGTTTTCTAATAGCAGCCCCTGGAAATACAGTACACACATACCTGTTTACGTTTGTCTCCATGTATATACAAAACAAACAAAAATGTCACAAAACAATATTTATCCTTACCACCTGCAGCATATTGTTTGGTGTTATTTTTTCTTTTTTAAAGCTTGTAATAATCCCATAAATTGTTTTTGCAAATCCCTAGTAAGTCACAACCTACAGTTTGGAAAACAGGAGAAAATTCAGAGAATGAATATTTGTGGTAACCTATCTTAAATTTTATTTAACAATAACTACTTCAAAAGCTGGACAAGCAGAGACTAGTAAGGGTTTAAGCTCCATAACTACTTTGAATAATGGAGGACAAGGTGAAAAGGGCAAAGTTAAAACTTTAATTCACAATCAACACAGTGAATAGACCTAGACCTACACTTCCTAAAGGTCAAGTTCACTGATTTCAGTCTACAAACTAAAGCAAAAGCTGTGACTCCAGAGTGATTCAAGACATTAAACACAGGCTCAATGAAAATTAATTTACCAATGCTCATTAACTATGATGTACGTGCCATTCTTTTGTGCGGATTGAAAAATAAAGCTGAAATGTTATCATTTGGCTTTCATAAAAATTTTTTCAGTGAACACGAATTACTTCTATTGTAGATGCAGAGAGATACAGCAATCCCCAATGATCTGAAATTCATTGCTACCAAATTCTTACCTTGAACTGCCCTATTTGAAATACACAACCATAGCTGAGGAAGCATTGGCCCTGTTAAGTATAAAACAATCCCTTATGGCTAATCCACTCAACGTTCATCACTTAACCTTTTAAACCCAATTTATTGCTAAATCAATAAAAGGAGATGACAGCAAAATAAGTTAACGTAAAAATTGAGTAAATGCAATTATGTAAAACATGTAAGTAGCATTTTTCAACTGTGATCTGAAATGGTGAAATTTATCTAAAAATCCTTTCCCTCAACCCCTTAAGATCCTATCTCCAACCTCTCCCCAACCACACTGCCCATATGAATTCTAATTCTGGGGGCCCCGTTCTTTGTCATGAGATCATTATATTAAAATACTGTTTTGATTTCTAATGAATAAAATTACTTTTATTTATATCTTACCTCTACCAAAATTGTTTTTAAAAAAGATTTGAGGTAGCTAGAAAAAAGGAGGTTAAGAAAACATCAAACTCAAAAAGCAGTTAACAATAAAGTCCATATTTAAGTGCTGCCTTAAAACAAATCACAGAACCTTAAAATTCCTACAATGAAGACTTCTTTGGACAATCACATTATTGTAAACTAGAATGGCAGCTTGACTATTATAACCCATTAAAATTCAATCTTACATAGTTAATCTGAAAATTCCTAAATACCTCTAAATTGTTTAATGATCTAGTGATTCAAATAAATATATAATCATATACATAAAGTATTAGTGTGCATATATATGTATAAATATGTGTGTGTACTTATGTGAATCCAAAACAAAATTCAGAGGCCTGACTTTAATCTTAAAATACATGGTAATTTCTGTTATTTCAGATGACAGAAAAAATTATATAAGCAACTATTAAATTGAAGGTGAAACTACAAACTCTTTATAAAGTATAATTTATCATCATGATCAGCAGAACTAGGAATATCTACCTACTCTACCAAGCCATGTGCTGAACTCAATACCCTGCAGACTGAATTCTGAAAGCCCAAAAGTAACAAGATAAAGTCAGATCTCACTGAAACAGAACCAAGCTTCCAGCAACCTCAGCTGTCTGTAACCAGCCAAGAATCCGAAGACCACCTTCGGAGGTAAAATCTGTCGTCTCGGAGTATGTAACAGAAGATTCCTCCCCGAAGTCCCACTTAATAACTTGTGAATTCATTTGCTATCTATAACAAACCTACAACAGATAAATAATTCAATGGCACAAATAATAAAAGAAGATTTTTAAAAACCCACAATAGTGTAAAGCTAGTGATCAGTATTCTATTTTTAAAAAGACCCATCACACTTTAAGTGTTTCGTAAAATAGTTAAAATTATTTAAATGAAAATAATCTTATTATGCTTTAAACTTCTCAACATTTTGTCAAGATTATATTCTTTTAAATACGATGCTTAAGGCAATAAATCGCTATCTAACCTGTGAGATAATAGAAAAAAAGTGTATGTTGGTCTCTGTCCCTGGTTCCTGACACAGAGCTCCTAAATCCCTTGGGATTTTCTAGGTGATAGCAGTATCTTTCGTTCTAAAAGATGACTCTGAGTGGGCTTCTGGATGGGGACTGATCACCAGAAGAAAGACTAAGCATGATTAGAAGCTTGGAACTTTCAGCCGATCCCCCATCCCACAGAGAGGAGGGAAGGGCTGGGGATGGAGTTAACAATTATCATGCCTACTGATGAAGCCTCCATAAAATTCCCAAAACACATGCTTTGGAGCGGCTGAACACAGAGATATTGGCAAGGTAGCGCTCCTGGAGAAGGTGTGCAAGCTCCTCACCCCCTGCCACAGGCTTGCCCTACTCATCTCTTCCACCTGGATGTTCATCTGTATCCTCTGTCATATTCTTTTTGAATAAACTGGCAAACAGCAAAGCAAACTGTTTTCCTGAGGTCTGTGAGCCACTCTCACAAATTACTTGAAGCCAAGGAGGGGGTTGAGGGAACCTCCAATTTACAACTTATCACCTCTGGTCTATAGCTGATCAGTCAAAAGCACAGGTGACAGCCTGGACTTTTATAACTGGCATCTAATAAAGCTGGGGAACCCTTGTGAGACTGAGCCCTTAACCTGTGAGATCTGATGCCATCTCCAGGTAGGCAGTGTAAGAATTGAGTTAAACATAAGACCCCAGATGGTGTCAGAGAATTGTCTGGTGTGAAGAAAATCCCTAAACATCTGGTGTCAGAAGTGCCAAGTGTGGTAGCAGTATGACAGTGACGGAGAAACACAAAAGCAAGACAGTCTTTCCTAATACATTACCCGCCCCCTAAAAGCCATCCAGAATATCTCAATGCTAGGGTTTGAGGATAGTCAAGACTATTTTCAATTTCTTCAGTGAATATGTATACCAACTCTTTTAGACTTTTGTTACATGAAGTATTTTGTAAGAACACAGAATGATTATTAATAACAAGATTCCAGGGGCACATTTAGCATTTTTATACACAGTATATTCTTTTCTCTGATCCTGAAGAAGCCCTACAAGCATTATAATTATAATTTTATAGGTTAGAAAAATGAAACTCAAAGATGTTAGTGGCCCAAGGCCACCTGGTGGCATTTCAGGGCTAGGAAACCCAGGCGTGTATGAAACCAAACACATACTTGTTACCCCAGGGGCTAAGGTTCAGCTATCTCCAAATTTTACCTTGTTTTGAAAATGAAGTTTTGGGACTTGTGGTTATTTAGTGGATTTCCTATTACTGAATAAAAACAGTTCAATAAAATAAAATGAAAGGCCAAATGAAGGTCGGTTTTAGTCTGAATGAATCTCTTATTCCTAAGAAAGGGAGACCAACTTGGCCAGATAGATATAAGCAGGCTCATAAACAACAGAACCTTCTCCTGAGGATACGGCTAATGGCAAGTGCAAAAATGGGGAAGAAGTTCCTCCTGAACATATTATGAGGGCATCTGGAAACAGTTATAAGCAAAATAAAAATAAGTGCAGAATATTACTGAAAGAACTGCACTGAATCACCACACTAGTTATAGCACCTGTACAAACACTGATGCCTGGACTGGGACATAGGGAGGCAGAGTCCAGGAAGGAAGAGGGTCCATGAACCCCAAAATCATAAAATTAAAAGCAGATGAACAGAAAAAAGTTCTATTCAATATATGTAATAGCTGACATTGCCATCTGGGGTTTGAGATCCCTTTTCTTGACACTGATCCTTTTATAATAATATACATTAAAAGTCACTGATTTTCATAAGGCAAATATTCCACGAGTATTAATATGTAAATAAAATACCCACTGTTTTCCAACAATTAATTTAAATGTATTTAAGACATGTAAAAATATCTTAAAAGTCACAAAATTTTCATTTAATGGTGCTTAATACTCACTTGCCTAAAATTGTACCTCAGGTTAAAAAAACGTTAAGCACTTTTACTTTGGGATTGTTCCAAACTGTATTTCAATATTCTCCGTCAACAGAACCAAGGAAAGAAACATTCTCCTCTACTGACAATTACATCAAGCAAAGTAGGAATCTTTCCTAATGGTAACACCACAAATAAAAGCTGTATGATTTATTAACTGATTGATTATACAATTAATTAGAAGCATGTTCAACTTCAAATCCTAAGACTTCATGGTATTATCTTAACACTCATTCACTGAACAAATACTACTTAATGCTTTCTAGGAATAGAAAGAATAGACCTAACTGAGGATTTAGCAATGATCCAGAAAATTCTCTCAGGCCTCAGGGAATCTGGAGACAGAGGCAAATTCCACGGAAACATTTAATTTCTATAAAATTAGCAACAAATCCACAGAAATTATAGTAATAAAAACTTTTAAATATAGAAGAAAACTACAGTTAACTCAATTATCTGAGACAAATACAGCTTTCAAGTACTGTACAAGTAAAATTATCTAATATGCTTAATGTTAAATGATACTGGGAAACAGGTATTTTTGATCACAGTCTAGTGAGAAATGAGAGGACGAGCAGGGATTTGGCAGTGATGATGAATTCAAATGTCAGCCTTATACTAACAGTATGGCCTGGAAAATTTTAGAAAAACCTCTCTGCCCATGAGTTCACATCTGTAATAGGAGTGAGTGATTAAAAGGTGCTTAATTAAAAATGCACTGCTCGAAGCAGGCTTTCTCTAAATAGCTACCTGTTCACTAACCTGCTCCACAGTGAAGGACAAAACCACAAATCCTAGAGTAATGTGCATCACTGTGAGAAACATCCCCTCCCACCCAGTGCTAGACTCAAGGACTGCAGCAGAGTCTTCCACGGAGATTCATTAGTTGACGTGAGGTTCTAGACAGTTTCAGAATACCACTGAGGTTTACCCTCAAATATAAATGCAAAAACACTTTCAAAAGAGGAACAAAATCATTATCTATTTTTTCCAAATTTATTGGCTTCTAAAAATTGGCTAAATGGAGACCATTTCTTAGACTTGATCTCTAACTAATTGTTTTAAATGCAGGAATAGACATTTCATATGGAATCTGCAGTTACCGTGATGTCTTCCCATGGTCCTGCTGTGTTCTCAACTCCAGGAGAACCCACTCACACTGTACTCCAGATAAATGGGGCCTCCCAGAGCAAAAACAGGAAAAACTGTAAAAGGTGTCTCCTGCAACCATACCACCATAATCTCAACAATTAACTGTCATCAATCTGGATAGCTTTTTAACAATATTTATGATACTCAATCAAAGTATAAAAATCACAAAGGAAAATTCTATGTTTAAAAACATACATCTAACTACCAAGCAGTTATTTCCTTAGGCCTAAGACACTTCACTTTCAACCACAGCACCTCAGTCTCTTCCCACACCCTACCTTCTATTTCCTCCTCACTACACTAAATTCTGGATAGAAAGGAGTTGCAAGTGAAAGGAGAGTCAGAACATCAGTAACATGCAAATGCAAAATTTCCAAAAGATTCGTGCATTTAATATCATAATTAGGCATGTAGTATGTGATTTTACTAATGGGTAACTTTGGCATTTATGTGGTACCTTTAGAACATGAAAAATTAAGTAGTTCATAATAGAATCAGATTACATCAAAAGTCACACATCTCTCTCATAACACAGCGGGCTATGTTAACACGTGACATAAAGCAATATAAAAAATTACCCTATTTTACTGAATAGATATATTCACATGGTTCAAAAATCAAAACTACATAGAAAAGTATACACTGAACTTTTGCTCCCACTCCTTTCTCAATTCCTGTTCCTCTGCACCCTCTATGGCAACCATTTTTACTAGTTGTTTATCTTTCCAGTATATTTGTACAAATACTAGTAAATTGAAATACATTTTTAATTCCCCACCTTAGAAAAAAGGCACTATATGGTATCCTTTGCCCCATACCTTGCCTTTCTTAATCAATTTATCCTAGACATCTCTCTACATCAGTACAAAGAGATCTTCCTCACTCTTTTTTTATAGCTGTAGTATCTCACTGTGTGGATATAATGTAATTTATTCAACTAGTGCCCTATCAGGTTGCTTTCAAAGCATCTTCTTAAGTGACACATTTTTCAAGTCTCTCGTTACTATAACAAAGTGAATTATCAATATCACAGGATTTGCTGTCTTAGATCTATAATAGTTCATATTTATAAGAATAATCAGAAACTTCCACCTCATATGGCTGTACTCTTTCCCCATCAGAGTTTAATGTATTTATTATAGGATCTCTCAGAGCACTGTGCATTGTGAATCTCCAAAAAGTGTAATATGTGGCATTTCCCAAACTTACTTGGCTACAAAACGGTTCTTTGGCAAACCTCCTATAGATGTAGTATTCTGTAAAATAAACCCTAGCAAACACTGCGGTAGATGTAATTATCGTCATTCATTTAGGCTAAATATAAGAACTTCTATTTTTAAGGATGGCATGAAACCAAACTGAGCTGTTAGACTAGACATTCCTTGGCTGTTTTTGGATTATAAACCCCTTCGAGATCCGAATGTAAAGCTATTTGACCCTCTCCTGGAAAGAATGCATGCAAACATAAAATTTTTCAGTTTCTAGGGATTCACAGACCCAAAGCCCATCCACAGTCCCCATGGTCGTTTTCTATTTTAGAAGTAATCTTAAATCACAGTGCTATACTGTCTATGGCACATTAATACTCCAAATGCTAGGACAGAACCCAGAGCAATCTTCAGGCAAAGCTAACAAAAGAGTAGTAGAATTCACCATGAAGTACACTTTGGTGCACACTCAGAGGAATTAGGTTTAACAGTTCATATCAAGCAACATAAATCCTAGTAAATAACTGTGGGAACTATAACAAAGGGTTGTAGTCTGATTTTTACACAGGTGTCTCTCATTTCAAATAAATAAAATCAGATTCTTACAGGATTAAAACAGGTGGCCTTTAATTCACATTATACAATATGAAATCTTAATACCCAGGATTTTTCAAATGTAGTACATTTCAAATTAGACAGTAGTATCTACTAAAAATATAATTCTGCTGATTTTAATGAATGTGAGTGCTGAGGACAAAGAAAATTGTATGAGAGTTTTAAATGTAGATCAAAGAATCCCCAAGCATAATTATGGTCTCATAGGTGAAATGATTAGAAGAAAAGGGGTATTAAATTTAAAATGTGATAAATGCAGGGCTACCGTATCTAGTTTTGGGGGTGGTACCCTAATACCCTAAAGAAGGGCACTCAGAAGAGAGGGCCAGTAGGGGCTGAAGCCCAGCACTGGCTGCTCTCAAGCCCTGTGCCAGTCTGAATCCGCTTAAAGGGGCATCTTTTGAGATTCAGACAAATGCAGTCCTGCAACATCCTTCTTCCCTCCCTTCCATGACACTTCCTCCCCACAAAACCCCACCCACAGCAAATATTAAAAAGTGCTCAATTTTTGAAAAAGGAAATGTTTTCTTAGATCAAGATAACATCCTAGTGGCCAAATTATAATGGAATGGAAATTTCTAATTTAAATTCTTATCAAAAATTTGTTTCTTAAGAGGACTTTTTTTTTAAACGCAAACATCTCCAATATTACCATGGAATTCAATGGGAAGAGAGAGTCTACTATACATAAATTAGCTTTAATCTATTTTTGTTGAATACACCAATACCTGAGGTAAGAGTAGTTCTGTGTTACTACTGTCAGTATTTTTCCAGAACACTGAAAACATTCTATATATAAAAGAACATGCATCAAGCATAAAGCACCAAGTGTTAATTATGTTATTGCAAATGATGAGACAAGCTGCAAGTATCGTCTTTTCCCTTGTCATGCTCTCTCAAGAAACCATTCTGCACTTCCTTCCACAATAAAGTATAAGCATCTTGCACATTTTCAAAGAATATCCACGTCCCAAATTCCTAACCAGAGATGACACATAAGAGCTTCTCCAAATCAAGCAATCTGACAAAAAAGCAACCTCCTGGTCCAGAGAGGAAGGTTCTATACTGTCCGACATGTGAACAGAATCACAATCAAATGACACCAGTACACATAACATTCTCCATAGTAGAAAAAGAAAGAATATTTAAATATTAAAGCACCTCTCTCTTCTGTTGCATTATGAAAGGTACATTATGCTTTACCCTTCACTTGGATACGGTTCCCAAACACCAGCTTAAATAAACTCATTAAAATCCAAACTATGGCTTAAGAAAAATATATTTTAAAATATCCTTTGGAGGAAATTTGACAATCTATTTAAAATAGCCAAACTAGAGCCTTTCTATACTGCTATGTCAACTCCAGACAAAAATGCAAATCTACGCCATAATCCCATTAGCCTTCTAAAAAGCACTGAAAAAGTGTTTGGCCATTCTCATCTTACACCAGTCATTTAAAAAATGTCTAGTCCATAGAAGCAAGGAGTCACTAATTTAGGAATCTAGCACTACTACAGTCTACTAGTCCTCTGCCCTCAGGAAGACTTAACAACAGCACCGCCAAACACTGTCATAAAATCATAACACTACACTAACCACGGACCCCTTCGTGGTTCATTATCATTACAATTACATACAATCCTGAAAGTCTCTCCAAGTTGTAAAATCCAATGAGTTTCAATCAACAAAATACATGATGTTGTCTGCTAAACAAAAACAGAGGCAAACTTCATTGTACACTAGAATGTTGGAATAGCCACTTGCTTTTGTACAGGCATCAAGTCTCTCCTTCAAAAGAGGCTAAAAGCGGGGGCTAAAAGGCCAATTGCACCTTTGTATGTGTATGCACTGATCCTTAGTACTACACATGCTCACTGCAAAACTGAAAATACTGTGCCCATAAAAAAGTGACACTACGGAAGAATCTATTATCAATAAGAGGAAGCTGTAGTAAATCAAAAGCCACACTGTCTATATATAGTATGAACCCCATGAATCATCTCTATGATCCTTTATATAAATGGCCCATTTTGTCAGTTGCAGATCCACTTTAAGATCATATTTGTGGCAAAATATAGTATGAAAGAAGAGGAAGTAAAGAGGAAGAAACACAACCCATTACAGGATGTTGACAAGTCTAAACAACAAGATTTTAGAATATACTGGTTAGCATACCACATACCACTAAAATAATATATACCAGGTTCCTCCAAAACCAGGTTACTTTGGCTTTCGATTTTAACGTACTCAAGTAACGAGTCTCATGCAAAAAAACACTCTAACTTCCATACCCTAAGCCTCTCATATATGAAAACCTGTGTACTTCTCAGTCTCAGTGACCAAATAAAACAATACTTCAACTCAAATGTCCCAGTTTCATTTGGACAGATGGCAGATTTACTGTCTTTCCCTTTATTACAGCTCTGTGTACTGTGACCCAGATATACCAACTATAAGGCAAAAACAAAATAACTAAAATCCTAATAATGTGCATATTATCTCTAGAGCTGTCAATATCCCAACCATAGATCCCCAAAGAGAATGCTTATTTACAGACCTACCAAAAAACCTTCTACTTGCCAATCACCACTGAATTCATACTGGGTTGTTAATATATTTCATTTATTCTGATGACAATTTCTTTTAAAGTATTACTAACAGACTCATGAAAATGTTCTAACTGGTGCTCACAAATGGAATTAGCAGGAATGCAAATGCTGTCACTGTATTTGCTAAAATAAACTCAGTGAGGTTAGGACTGTGTCTACCTTGCTTACCTACATCCCCAGGGCCTGGCACCTAGTTTATTAACACCCATAAAATGAAATCGTATAACACCAAAATTCACGGAACAGCCCCCAAATTTCAGTGGTAATAAACTGTGATAAATCATGTACTGCCTGGAAGAAAGAATATTTGCTAAAACTTGGGAAACGTCCTAAATAGTGCTATTTGCTGTAATAGGATTTAACCTATACCACAGAATAAGACTGTTCAAATCAGCTCTGAAGGGAGGTCTATAATGATGTTTTTGAAACAAAACAAAGGTTTTTTATAAGATAGATGACTTTTCTTTCTACCCCAAAACCATGATCAATGAAAATTACAGAATTTTAAGAGCAGAAGAAACCTTAAGAGACTAAATTATAAAACAGATGGGCTCCAGTTTCTGAGTAATATAAACTGCCACCAATTTATTCAAGACTTTTTGCACAATTACATATCCAACATGGTATTTTGAATATTAATTGCATTTTACTTTTTAGACTATGCTAAGCAACTGGTTGTAAGGTAGAGAAACAATGATTGATGAATACATAATCCTCCATTTTTATGACTTTCGCTTACCAAGGGAAAAATCAGTGAGCAAAGATGTAACTTTGTCAATGCAAACAGTTCCTCTCTTTCCAGTTTTTGAGTCACAGTGTTCCCTACTACTTCAACCAACATTCTCTCATTTTATTTTTAGACTATGTAATAGCTCACTGCATTTGATTTCTATTACTGATTTGTATATGTTTACAGTAGCCCAGTCTTATATGCCCAAAGAGTTAGGAGGTATACCCTTCCAAAGTGCTCCCTTTCCATGCCATTAATAATAATAGTGTTTGATAATTCCTTTGTCATTTGTCTCCCTAATTTGAATGTACGTTCTGTTAGAAAACTGGTTCTGTCTTGTTGGACACTACAGAATATTTTCTAAGTAAGAGTTATTGTAATCAATGAATGATTTGGAAGGCAATGGGATATATGCTTCTTCTGCTAGCTAAATAGGCAATATTTGAGAAGACAGAGTAGATTCTATCCAGATTTATGACAACTCAGATATTCTAATTTACTGCGCTGAACTGAAAATCTGCAAATAATAAGTGTAAGCACAGACACCACCATATTTGACACACACTATTACAGAAGGTACTAAAAAACATTCAAAACCTAGGTCATTCAAAGGCCACACAAAGAACTACAGAAGATTCCTTAGGACGAGCTTTCCGTATTCCATTACTGCTACTGTGACCGATCTTCTCAAAAACCACTGCTAAATGACTTCACTGTTTGGAGACTCAGTTTTTCTCCATGTTTTGAGAATTTGTAAGCGAACACACTGAAACAATGAATGACTATTCTCCAGGGCCTTACAATAATCTTTACAATGATGGGGGAAGGGGCTAGTTTAAGGAAAACTTATGAATAAAAAACACGTGAAAAGCAATTTCCCTGTTAGTTGCGAAAGCCTGGAAATTTTTTCACCGTACCCTTCCTTTCCCTCCGTCGCTGGTCACAGTGTAAGAGTTGGAAGCCGGAAAATTTGTAACACCTCCATGCCCTGTGAGTCAGGAACTACGAAGGGAGAAGAGAATCAACTGTGGGGACACATGTGTTCTACAGGAAAGCAGGAAGTCAGTTTCTCGAGCAGGGGACACCCGTCCAGCATGGCAAACCGCGACACCGGCCTTTGGAAAGCCCGCCCCCACTCCACTCCAACCCTGAAGCCAAAGCCAGCCTCCCGGGATCCGCGGCGCTTCTAGGCTGATGGAAGGAGGAGCGGCACCGAGGGCTCCGGACGCCTTCCTCCTCTGCTTGGCCTGCGGAGGGAGGATACTCCTCCGGTTCTCGCCAAAAGAGGAGGAGGCGGACCGGGCAGAGTCAGCATAGAAAAGAAGCCTCGGCCCTACGAAGGGCGGATCGTCCACGCGGCGGGAGAACTCCCCGAACAAAGCACACCGCGCGGGCCGGGCTGGGGAGCCGGGAAGGAAGGGGGAAGATCCAGCCCGGCCCGTCACCACCGCCCGGGGCTAGAGACAGGTGGAGCCGCGCTCCTCCTCTGAGGGAGCCGAAGGATGGGTTCTCGGGGCTAATCCGAGCTCCAGCGCAAAAAACCGGAACCCAGACCCAGGCAGGGGAGAGGGAGGGAAGCAAGCAAGCGCTGCGGGGAGAAGGGGAGGGACGGTCGGGGTCGCAGCCGCGCCGGGCCGAGGATACGGCTGCGAGGATGCCGGCGGCGCGCTGCCTGCCACCCCCGCCGGGCCTCGTCGGCGTCGCGGCCGCCCGCCCCTCGCACCCGCGCCCCGGGCGGCCACACAAAGGGGCTGGCGAGGCGCGCCGGCTGCGGGAAGGCAGCGGGGCGCCGGGCCCGGGACGAGGTGGCCGGACCGCGACGCCCGCCGCGCCCCCGCCTTTGTCTGCCTGGCTCCGCCACCCCGCCGCCTTCGGCACCCTCACCCTCCTCTTTACCCGGGTGAGTAGCGGTCTCATCTGCTCGCCGGCCCCATCCGCTTCCATGGCCCGCCGGTCAGCCCGCGGCGGTAGCTACGCTACTGCCCTGCGCGGTCCGCCTGCCGCCTCCGAGACGCGGCGCGCGCGGGGAAACGATCGTGCGTCCAGGCTAGAGGCGCGGGCGCGTGGGGAGAGCGGGGCGCGGAACGCGCGTCTATGCGCGGCGGCTGCGGGGCTTGCTCTCGCCGCCCAAAGAGGCCGCAGCGTGGAACGTGGAGAGAGAACCGAGTGAGCGGGAGACGAAGCGGGGGCGGAGGAAGCTGCCGCGTAGGGCTCGGGGGCGGGGCCGCGGGTCGTGA